>JBBPUC010000160.1:0-39945 GCA_038094375.1 Tubosaeta aff. heterosetosa | reverse complement strand
AGGCGGGGCGGGGAGGGACGCTGGTGAAGAAATCAGCGGACATGAACGCTCAGAGTTTGTTCGGGGCTCTGTTCAAAGTCTCTCTTCATCTCAAGTCACGTGTTATGATGTCACAGGCCTAGACCACCCTGATGTCATGTCACGTGAACCGTGGGAATACACACTCTCTTTTGGCCGGAACGCACCGGCAAGCGACGACGACCACCGCGATGTCGAGCGCGCTCTTCGCCCAGAAGGAGGACTCGGCGAGGATCCTCTCAGACCGTCAGTTGTATGCGCTTGGTCTCTTTCTTTCGCTCATCATCCACAGTCGCACCCGTCATCATGACGCCGAGGCTCATCTCCGCCGTGTCCTCCCGCCGCCCATCCATCTCGTCCTCAAAGGGTCCTTCAAAGTTCAACTTTGCTTCTCTTGGGCGCGCGCCACTCCGCATCACCCTCGGTAACCGCCGCGTCACATCCCGTGACCTTCAGGTCGAAGAGGCAACCCAGGAATTACTCGGCGCAAACGTGCCAGAGCCGGACGGTGTCGCTTCAGACGTCAGTCTCCTGCGCGGTTTCAACGCGACTATCCCCAGCTCAGACAAGAACCGTACAAGAAGACGACAATTGCGTAATGTTCACGTCCCAAAGGTTGGGCTGAAGAAGTTGGGCTTGCAGACTAGAGGCATGTTGGATGGAGAGGCAAGCGATGCTCACAGCGTTGTCAGCGAAGAAGACATGGTGCTCGTCAACCAAAAGGAACGCAAAGGAAAGAGGCGACCCAGGCAGAGCCTCAACACATCTAAAATACTGGGCAAAGACGAGCTCGCACGACAGGCAGATGAAATTGTGGCCGACAAGGAAAATCTCCATGTACGTCGGGTACGTTTTTGTCTGTCTCATCACATCTCTCCTTGAACCTCTGTCAGAGTCTAATCCAAAGCGAAATATCCGAAGTTGAGAACAAGATCAACACACTACATTTAATTCGCGAACATCTGGAACAAGATCTTTTGAAACTTCGCGAAGATGAACTGGAGCTCGATGCCGAACGTACGTATCTTTTGACGCCCTCCCGCCAGTCAGCTCATCCCACCAGTGCAAGGCATACAGGAACGCTTAGAATTCGAACAATCTACATCCAGACATCGTACAGCTACTACCTCCCAAACATACCACGCCCCTCCTTCCCGGAGAAGAAAAGGTATCTAATACCAACATTTGCTCTCTTACCACTCCTCACCCCTTTAGGACCCGTCTTTCTCCCCTCGGAGCACGACGACCTTCCTCCTGCAATTGCATTCATGGTATTCCACATCATTTTGTGCTCCTCTCCCTACTCATGTGCCACCAAAGACTTTGGAGAGCCATTCCACTCTGATAACAGCCCTTGATTTTTCGGAGCCATATGGCACGCTGGTTAGTTCTTCACAAGAAGACTTTCAACCTCGCGTTTGGGACTTGATGACAGGGTCAGAAATTGGCCACCTACGCGGACACCGCGGTACCGTAAAGTGTATTCAGGTCGAAGACAACTTGTGCCTCACCGGCAGTGAAGACGGCTCCATCCGAGTATGGGATCTTCGTCTCGTTGACGATGGCTGGGAAAAGGATGGGTTGAATGACGTTTTAGAAGAAGACTCGACTTTATACCACGACGGCGAACTTGTCGAAAAACCCAAGTCTAGTCCAGCCAGCGAGGTAGACACCGATGCCGAGGGCCCTTGTTTAAGGACGTTTAATGGTCACAGTAAGGCGGTCACATCACTCTATTTTGAAGATGACTGTTTGGTGAATGCCTTCATGTCGTGTATGTGGTTGTGTTGACTCCTCGTTAGATCACCGGTGCATCGGACAAGACTCTCCGTCAATGGGACTTAAACACCGGTCAATGTGTTCTCACGATGGACATTCTTTGGGCGATCTCACATTCCCAAGTCGTGCCGTCTGGTAGCCAGTTGCCGTTCTCTGGTGCAACTGTGGCTACGGGTTCGTTTGCTGTGCCAACACCACCATACGCAGACGGGAGCTGGGACATGTACCAGGATTTTGTAGGTGGCGTCCAGTTTTGGGGATATGGACTCGTCAGTGGGAGTGGCGACGGCGCGGTCCGGATGTGGGACAGTGAGTGCCTTAATCAGCCGTAACCATGTTGGCTCACGATGTGTAGTGCGTACCGGCCAGGCCCACCGGACTCTACTTGGACACACGGGGCCCATAACGTGCGTACAGTTTGACGAGATTCATATTGTCAGTGGCAGCCTGGACAAAACAATTCGGGTAGGCATAGACATTACTGCTGAAATTTAAATAATAATAATTCTCTTTCTAGGTGTGGGATGTGCGCTCCGGCGGGGTATTCGAAACGCTGAAGTACGACCACGGAGTAACCGCACTTCAATTTGACACACGCAAGATCGTCGCAGCGACAGGGGAGAATGGCGTCAAGGTACCGTCCACATCTCATTCGCGTCACATACTAAACGCAGGTTTCCAGATATATAATCGTACAAGCATGCAACATTCGACCTTGCGGACTAATGGGCACATCCGACCCGTGGACCGCCTCCGGTACATGGACCGCTATCTTGCCTCAGGTGGACGCGATTCGACAGTCAAGATCTGGACGCTTTGACAGTAATTGTGGATACCCAATTCGTCTGACAATTTTGGATCAAGACAGGATGCAAGCAGTTGTAGCATATATTCATACGATTTCGCCCTATTCCACAATTTCTGGGTTACTTGGATGGTTCAATCCCTTGGTCGTGCCCATTACGAACAATGTCCCTGACATTACCGTGGTGAGTGTGCATGATCTATTACTGGCATTAGCAGGTAGCCGCAGCGCGGTCATGCACATCGACATGTACCACTAGTGGCCGACGTTACAGTCGACGTTGAATTTTGGTGTGAGTTTCCATTCCTCGATATTTGTCCGATATCGTGAATCCCAGTCTTCCCGAACATATATACTCTGTGGCTCTTTGAATAGCCACCGCCAACCATATTATCTGTGCGGCTGGAGCTTCCAGGATCAAATGCCCAAGAATTTGAGGATGTGATTCTCCTTAGCAGTAGGCTTATTCTCGAGTGCAAGATAAGACATTGTATTGTACTGAGGCATTGTTTCCTCCCTGTGCGATTCATTAGGTGCTACAATGCGACGCACCCGTCCACATATAATCTCCGTTCCCTACTCTCATCATCTCTTGTATCTTGCAATAGGTCTCCAGAAGAAAAATAGTGTAACAGTTACCCAAGAAGAAATCAGTCCAGTATCTAAGTTATCTAATTCAAGAGCTTTTTTCCAGCAAGGGCAATGTACACATGCATCCTTCACCCTTGGCTCTAGAGATCCCCCTTAGCATTCTTTGACCTGTGGGGTTAGGTATGAGCTACCTTGCACACTTCATCGATACATCTGACGTTCTTAAGTTTCCTAATTTGGTAAGCTCTGTCACGTGTAAGCTAAAGAATGATTTTATAGGGCTCAAGTACGCTGGAGGAACAGAAACGTCACGGAGGCGAGCGGCAATGTTACTAAACAGAGGCAAGCAACGACGCTCGCAGGCTGACTGCATCGTGTCAACTTGATAGGGCCAGACCATGTTGTTTCGATCAAACCCCTGAATCTCTCAGCAACGGCTCTGACTCTGAGTAAAGTCATCGGTGCCAATAATCATCATTCATCTACAAAGTCGTTGACTCTCGCTCGCCGACGCATCACCGTCGAACGGTGAGTTCTGATTGATCCAACAGAACAAATTTACCTAAATTGGGTGAATCCACGGATGTCGGAAAGTACTGATGTCGACCTGATCAAATTGTTGCGGGTGTAGAACGGTATGCTAGGCACTATGAATGCGCCCGGTTGCTATTGCCGTGCTCATGGATCAATGGCTTTTCCGTGGTGAGTTAGATGCGTACCACAGACAAGGGATGTCCGTCACAGACCGCGTTTCAAGTTCACAAATGCCAGCATACTAGGAGGGGATAAAATAAATAATTATAATGCTGGTGGCCAGGCCTCTGATATAAAAGCCAGGCAGGTTCTTTGTCTTCCTACAGAGCTCCTCACATCCTCTTCTCTAGTCTATCTGCCTTGAACTGAATCCTCGCCATGTTCATCAAACGGTATTATTCTTACCTTCCACGCTGCGCTGTCCATTGACTTGCAGCAGCGATGTGCTGTCCCTCGGTGTCGACCTGAGTCTTGTAATCGGCTCCTCATTCGATCTCGACTGCTCCAAGCTGAGGGGCATTGAATGCCCCTTAGAGTTTGTGTTGTGCAGAGATGGTGTCGTCCTTGGTGTCTTGTGCACCGTTGAGGAGGCCCTCGACGTCGTTCTTACCCTTGTACTTTCTCTTGTTGATGTCATCCTTCACCCAGGGTAAGTAATTTATTTTGAAAGCGGGGAACGGTCGTGTTTACTGACTTGTACTTTCAGGGATATTTGCCAGGTTCAGTGCTGCAAGCCCCAGTGAGTGCCCTTTCTGGGCTTCAATTCAGGCTGGTCTCATGAGCGAATACTCGCTGACACACCTCATACAGTGATTGGCACCACCCTATCGCTTGCTCCGACCATTTCACTTGTCACTAAGTCAAAATGTTTGCGAAGAAACTAGTCTCGCTTCTTGTGTTGTGCTTTATAAGTCAGTATGGAGTTACGGTTGTACGTGTTCGACTTGTTAGTCGTTGAAGTTCTTTCTTGGCTTGTGCAATCATCTGAGTGACTACTCTTCTGAGCGCAAGTAGGATCTGCGTGATACGAACGTTCTTACCCATTTATAGAACTCGCTTGGCAGTCCTGCCACACTACTAGCCACTCAGATTTCATTGGCTGCTCTTACCACTAGTGTAGAGAGTTCGCCAAGCTATGTAATTTAGGCCAAGATCTTGGGCTGCGGCACTCGACGTCTAGTCTTAGCAGGTCTTCAATGAGTCTGATCAACCCAAGAACACATACGCTCTGTGCCGCTGGCGCATGCGCACCTTGGTATTGACGTTTTGAGAGTAGTGACATTACGAATATTCCGGCAAGCGCTGTAGAGTAGCAGAGACTTCGTAACGCTGAATCGCAGATAAATTAAGATATCAAGTCCTTCGCCTAAGTTGAACTCGCCCGGATGTAATGGAGCCACTGACACGCAGCACGAGACAACAATATTGTTTGTATGCGATCAGGTCGACACCACGATTTGTGCCCTTCAATGTTCACTTAATGAACGCTTGCTTGGTAGTACAACCACAGGGTGTCGCACACATTCATACGGGCAGAATATGACGGGATTTGTTACAAAACTGGAATTGCATGGATGGCCGGTGGTAGAAAGAAGGAGACGTTGGGGCGTCAAACTTTATTCCTGTCAATGCGAAGATCCTTGCAAAATGCTTCAAGACTTACATAGTCTGCACTTTCGTCTACGCGGGGCCACAGCTTCCAACTCAGAGAAAGTCAAAGGTTCGAAAGTGAGATCCATGTATGCGATCGCGAGCTCTCTTTCAGCACCCTGCAAACCATCAAGCCCATAATTAGCCCAACAAAATGCGTCCACTCCTTCACAAAGTGAGGAGCGAAGGGAGTCATATCGAGTTTCAAGCTTGACCAGCTGTAGTACCAAGTCCCGCTTTTCAGCCAACAAATCAATTAGCTTGGACTTGATTTGTGAGTTGGCAGTGGGCGGGTTGGAGGAAGGCTGAGTCTTACACAGAGGCATTAGGTCGTTCACAATATAATGCAAGATTTTTTTTACTCACTAAATGAAGATGTTGAGTCTCTTCATGATGGATGGTGCATGCCGAGCTGTTTCCGGGTTAATGTGAATCCTGTCATCTCCGCTACGAGAAGTCTCATCATTAGCCTGAAGCTGAGAATCTTGCAAGGAAGGGGTTGCAGTTTGCGAACTCTGGACAGGGATTTGCGCACGGATGTCCATGACTTTCAAGAGCACCAATGATACTAGTATCATTGTGCGCATTGCTACCCCGAATAGTTTTATTTATTGAGCATTACCTTTGTAGCAAGGCGAGGTTCCCGAGTTTGATTCTCGGATGAGCGTGTCGATCTTAGCCTGATTGAACAAGGTGTGCTCCTCCAAATATACCACTGCTTACTTCTGAACAATCATCAACTTATCCAACGGCACTCCCCGAGCGTGGAGATGCCATGTTGCGCCTTAATGGCGTACTTCAGGGCGGCACCAAGTAGCATCGGCGAAGACTCCAAGCTAACCCGTTTACCCCTGCTGTTTTCCCATGTATCACTGATTGTCAGCAACATACCCGACATACGAGGGATGAAAGCATTCCAAAGAACTTGAAGTGTCGAAACGGTTCAAGACGATGCAATATCACCGTAGCTGAGAGCTGCAAACGTTTCGAGCGTAAAGTAAAAATCTCTTGCAACGATCGAAGGATCCATGACGAATGTCAAGTCCCAGCGAAGATGCCGCTACTAAATGTGGGGCTATACAATCACAAGGACAAGTTCTATAAATGGGCAAGGACTTTCGTATCATGTAGATCATGCTTGAACTTGGGCGAAATAGTCACTCGGATCATTGCAAGAGCCAAGAAAAACTTGAGTGACTAACGAGTCGAACGTATACAACCATAACTCCATACAGACATAAAGTACATCACAAGAAGCAAGACTAGTTTTCACACAAACATTCTGACTCAGATACAAGTAAAGGTGTTGGAGCAAGCAATAGGGTTGCCCCAATCACTGTACGGAGTGTGTTAGTAGGGATTCGTTCGCGGGACAAGCTTGAATTGAAGTCAAGGGCACTCACCCGGGTCTGCAGCACTGAATCTGGTAAACATCCCTAAGAGTACAAGTCAGTAAACACGACCGTTCAACGCTCTCAAAACAAATCGCTTACCCCAAGGAAAGGATGACATCGACAAGAGAAAGTACAAGGTCGAGAACGAGGTCGACAAGCTCATCAACTAAGCACAAGACGCCGAGGACGATACCATCAACCCCGCACAACAAAAATTGGAGAGAGCCTTCGATGCCGCTTAGGCTGGAACAGTCGAGTTGGAATGGACCGCCGATTCCAATGTTCACGGCGACGCCCAGGCCTAACAAATCACTATTGCGAGTCAGTGGACGGCGCTGCGCGAAAGGTAAGAAGAATACCGCTTGATAAACATGGTAAGGATTCAGTGCAAGGCAGATAGAGTAGAGAAGAGGATGCGATGAGCTCTCTGCAGAAAGACAAAGAGCCTACCTGGCTTTTATATCTGAGGCCTGGCCACCAGCATTATAATTAATTATTTTGAACTTCTGGCATGCTGGCATTTACGAACGTGAAGCGCATGTGATGGACATCCCCTGTCCACGGTCTGCGTCTATCTAATCCGCCGTGGAAAAGCCATTGATCCATGGGGAGGGCAGTGACCACTCACGGTCATACCGCCTAGCGTACCGTTTTACACCCGCAACAATTTGATCAGGTGGGACTGGCGTATCAACACTTGGCATCACATCTGTGCATTCTCGTCCCAATTTAGATAAATTCATCCTGTGAAACCAATCAGAACTCACTGTTTGGCGGTGACGCGTTGAGGAGTGGGAGCCAACGGCTGTGCGGATGGACCCGATGGGTATCGTTTCTAAATTTTGAAATCCGAGAAAGGGATCCAGCGGTTTGGTACAGTCTGGCCCAACCCAACTGACACGATGATATGGAGGTGATGTCGGCCTGCGAACTTTGCTGGCTTCTTTCTCGTAACCCTCGGGCGATGTGTTCCACGTTATTCGGTTGGGATGCTATGCAAGGTGGTACTTAGTGGCGACGGTCGAAAAGACGCAGCAGGTGCACCACCAGTCCTATACCACTACTGAAAACTAGAGTGTCATTTTTGACTCACCCTCCATTCTGGCAAATGATTGAGGGTTTAAAATGCGAATTCTTGACGTGCGGAAAGGATGGAACGAGGCGTGCCGGCGGCCGGTAAGGGACTACATCCTATCGTGCGTTCAGTGTTTTGACAATGGATTGAAACGCTTTACTTGATTACAAGCTCGAATTATAGACTCCTCATACTATCCTGTGCTCACCAAGCGTAGCGCCTCAGTCATCACGCACTTGAGTTGAAGCCTAAGCTGCCGCCCTACACGACGACGAAAAGACACGGCGCTTCGTGTTTCTAACGCATTTAGAAGCAAACAAAAACCAATTGAAGTATATTTTCATGAACGTGCTTTTCCATCAATCTCCCGCGTTCGGTGGAAAAGCCCGTCGGTCCGGACGAGGGCGTAATGTCAGAAAAGGCGACGTCGACCTCCTATTCATATACAAGGTTTAATAGTGATCTCTCGGTTCCCTCGGTTCAATCATACTTGCCGTCCATTCATCATCCAAGTCGAACATTCCACCATGCCATTCCTGGCCAGAAAGGTGGCGATTGTAGACCATGTTCTATCGGGTAACCATATTTTCGCAGAAATAGTCACCTCGTGTTCAAACTCGACCCGGACGCCTCGCGTAGTCCTCGAGGTGATAGTCAGATCACAAGAGGAACACCTGACTTGTAGCTGCCGCCAGAATTGGACTAAATATATGTCTCCCGCTCCAGAGGCCTAATACATGACCATCGTTGCGAGAATTTGCACTGAGAATTACTATCCAAGAGCCCGATCCGCTTTCAGGACGAATCATCTTTCGGGCGCTTGAGCATCCACCAGGGCAATATCAGCCGAGGCGAAACAGATTGCAGGACGCGTTTTTGTAGACGATTCGAGTACTTTAGATGAAATAACCACAGATAGCCAGACCGAACAGCACGTAAGCAGGGCAGAGAAAAGTCATCTACACGTTGGAGCCATTTTGGTGGGATTAGGATCGCCTATAACCAGAGTCTTCGCCACGACCACTACGATGGTGATAGTCCCTCACGCGTGTCCCTTCCCGAGGAGCAGCCGAGTATCTGTCACCATCAGATTGAGAAGGATTACCGTATCTAGAATCGTATCGCGCAGGAGGACTAAGCGAACGACGTCTGCGTTTCAATATTACATGAACTCGGAGCGATCAAAGCGTAAACAATAAACCCACCGAGTCCGGGACCCGTTTGTATTGTTGCCAGGGTAAGGTGGCGGCGGTGTCGCCGGGCGCTTATGTGGATCCTGTGCTTGATAGTGGCTCCTGGACAAGACAACAATCAGTTCCTGAACGTGAGGAAAACGGCGTGATCTTACCGAGATGGCTTTTCATAATCCTCTCTCGCTGGCGGGGGACCAGGAGGAGTTCGGGCCCTTCTGCTATGGGACGAGTACTGCGCGTTTCTGTCATCCGTATTATTGTGGCGCCGCTCATACCGATCGTAGGTGTTGTTGCGATGAGATGTTGGGCCACCCGCGGAGTAGTCCCTCTCGGACGTGTGGTGGTGCGCACTTCGCTCGTGACGAGACACCGGAGGCGCGGGTGGGGGGGAGCTGCGCGTGCGAAAGCCGTTGTACTCGCGACGCTGTGGAAGGTCATCACGACGCTCACGCGGCGGGGTGAGGGCGCGACGATGATCACGGCTCGAAGTAGGCGCGGTAGCAGGAGTGTCATGATAACGTGTATCCCTCGAGGTAGTATTTTTTGAATAATCGTCGCGATATGAGTGGGTGTCCCTCGATTGATGATGGTGATCGCGGGAAGAATAATCGCGATCACGCGAAGACTGCTCAGTACGCCTGAAGTGCACATGTTGAGCGTGTGCTCGGAGGGTAACCAGAACTCGGTACTTACGAATTAGTATGGGTCGAACGAGCGCAGTCCCTGATCGCAGATCGTAAGTTCCACGCCACATATTTCTACGATCATGCACTGACCTCGCCCAGTGGCCACTTTCACCGCAGGCATAGCATGCCCCCGGATCCTCAAGACGTTTGTACGTTCGCCCGCGGCTGTGCGAAAGCTCGACCTTGATTTTATTCCCCATGAAATACCCTTCATGGTACCTGGCCACACTTTCTTGTGCAGCCTCCTTGCTGTCAAATTCCTGCTCGACGATTCAACCAGAGAAGCGAGCCGAGACGTCGAAAAACCGTACCACGAAGCCATAACCAAGTCTGAGAGGGGGTGTGGCGTTATCAAGAGCTCCTCTTTCAAGGGCAGAAAAACTCACTTGAGCTCAACGGTAACAATGTTACCAAGCTTTCCAAAGCAGCTCCGTAGGTCCTCTGGTCGGGTGGTATCCGGGAGGCCACCAATGTAGACTTTGTTCGGCTATGTGGCGCAGAGTTCAATACCGGGGCCAGGTAAAGGAGCAGAAGCAAGAACGAAGAAACGATTAGAGCCCAGAAGGAGACAAGAGACCAGTCGTCGCATCCCCAGATCTCGACAGTAGCAGTTTCAAAGACCAAGCCAGTAGCCCCGAGCGAAACAAGATGCAGTAGACAGACAGGGCACGAGGACAAGAGCAACAGAGCAGGAACCAAACAGCAAGAAGAGACCTAAGCACCTTGACTTGTCTATAATCCGTCTTGCCGTGGGTTTCTTCGAAGCCCTTGGAGATGGCAATTTCAGGAGGATGGTCAGGATCATCAAGCTGGACGTCAGCTGCGCCGCCCTCGAACTCGTGGGTGGTAGCAGGGCCCATTGCAGTCTCGAGATCGTCGTCAGCAAGACTCCACTCAGTAGTGCGTGTGTTGGGGCCCATGGAGGTTGGAAAAAGAGACTACTTTTGAACTGGCAAATTTCTCCTTTTTTATGATAAGGTGTTACAGCTGACAAATGAATTAATTCAAATCCTGTAAATTACAAGAAAAACCCAAAATCAGTCGAAAATGAGGGTCCAAATCGTCCCGCTCTCTCAGACGATTGTCCAAATTCCACTAACAATACCGATGGCAATGAGGATAGAAACACTAAACAAAGCTTGTGTATTGATGGAGGTAGCGCCATTGGAGCTCGAGCTAGACGTCGACTTCCCGCCAGAGCTACTCGTAGAGACACCGGCGGGAAGAGTGGGGACAGATGTGCCGGTAGCACTAGCCAAGCAAGACGACGCTGCCGCGTTCGCTGCACTCGTGTTTGTTGGTGCCTGGAAGTTGACCGTGCCGTTGCCGCCAAAGCTGCACGCCTGAGGATTATCATTGTTGTCGAGATAGTACTGCGTCATTACCCAGGACAGCATGACGGCTGGGGGAGACCATGTCAAGGATCTAACTCGTTGCAAAAAGGGTTGCACATACTTGGATCACACGCAGAAACGGCACCATACACACCAGTAGCACCATTCGCCGCGATTGGATTGCAAGTACCCCCTGCCTGTCCAAGCGCACTGCAGCCGTAATTAAGCAGTGCGCCGACGATCGCACTGTAGTTCGAGGTTGTCGGTGTAAACTGACAGCCCAAGTTGTTCTCCAAGCAATTGCAGGCGGCAAGGTTGGGAGTAGGCGGTAGGGTAGTGGAAGCAAGCATGGTCGAATTTTGTTGTGGGCATGCCGGATAATTTGTGGAACCAGCAGAACTCTTGGAAGGTGAGTTAGGGGGCGAAGCCTGGGTGTACTGAGTTTTGAGGTTGTCAAAATTTTGGTTGGGCGTGACTGTGCTACCGTCAGCAGAGATCGAGACAATACCGTAGTTGCCTTGTGCACTCGTGGCAGGGAAGTAGGAAAATGCAACACCACCCGACCAAACGGAAGACATATTCGAGCTAAGCAGAGATCCAACCTCGCTCCAGTCTGTTACTGGGTTCGTAGGGCAACCAAACTCGCTGAAATATGCGGGAATGTTGTAACCAGAGAAGAGAGCCTCCGTTCCAGCATAGGATGCCTCGAAAGTTGAATCTCCGCACCACTGACTGCACAGATGTCAGACGTCTTCGATCAGGAACGAGAATGTGTGGTGGTACGCACTAGTTGTTGAGCCCATAAAGATCAAGTGCGGTGGCACCTGAGTTACTGCCAGAGGGATCACAAGAGAGGTATTCGGCCAAGGGAAGGATCCACGACCCATCACCATCAATGGCGGCGTATCCTACGAGAGCAGACGACTTGATGGAGTCACTGCGGCAAACGTGGTCAACGAAGTGAGGCGTGAACTGTGTTGAGACGCTTACAGATATGATTTGATGTCACGAGCAGCTGCTTTCACAAATGCAGCTGCAGCCGTTTCGTTTGCCGTAGTGGCAACCTCGTTTCCTACATTGTACGCCAGGACGTTGTCATACTTGGAAAACGCCTGGACAGTCTCAATATACTGGTCTAAAAGACTGGTGGTCCACGTTGGCGCATCACGGTCGATGGAGCCGTTCAGCGGCAACGATAGATCGATTCTGCGCACAGTTAGACATGTGTGGGATTCAACTATCATACCCACATGGCATAAATCCCAGCATTTCCAAACAGCTCCATGCACGTGTCGTGGCTCAACGCTGAATTGACACTGTAGGCCCGAATGGTGTTGATGCCGAGCTGCTGGAGGTAGGGTAGATCACGCTGGCAAGCCGTGCCATTGGACAAGGGGTCGATGTACGTCGAGGGCTCGAGGAAAGCGTTGTTCGAGTCAGCGACCACCTGACCTGAAGGCACAAGTCAGGTGAGAAATGACACGAGACACAGAAAACCCGCACCCTGCTCTTGGTATGCAAGACCCTTGACATAAAATCTGTTTCCGTCAGCGGTATAGAGGTATCTACCAGCTCGAGTGACAGGCTGGATGGCTCGTACACTGGAGAGGGCGGCACCCAAGAGAGCGAGGGCGCGCAGGGCGCAGAGACGCATGGTGAAGGAACGAAAAGAGCGTCGTGGTCAAGTCAATCGGCGCGAGGCACACGAAAGCTGATCCGTTTAAATACATCTTCATGACGTAAAGGGCAAGGCTTCCACAAGTCAAATTAAAACTCCGCTTCAATCTCAGCTTCGGCATGCAAGCAACGACGGGTAGATTGCACAATAAGTACACGGGTAGTGCTGCGGCATGGTTCGCCATTAAACAGACATTGCTTTAGATGAGTGGAAGATTAAGGCTGTACAAATGCGGCAGAAAAGAAGGGCAAAGACAAACGAAACGCGGAAAACAAGACCAGGTGTATGCCGGACCAAAGTACAAGTGCAGGATGATGCGTGATCAAAATGCCGGCTGTGCCCCATGATAGGTCGAAAGGGTACTCCGGGAAGACGAGATGAGCCAAGCAACAAGCAACATGAAGGTATCGAGCGTCAAACGCAAGTCGAGATAGAATATACATAGAAATATGGCATTAAGGAGCGGCTAGAAGGTTGAACGTCGAGGCCAAATCGACAGCAGTGCGCAGGTGGCGCAGGATGTTTACATCCCGTATCCGTAGCCCTGGTACGGATCGCTCAATGACCCAGCGAGACCAATGTTGCCAAAGCTCACGTTAGCGTACGCCGACACGCCTGAATATCCGCCAGTGTGGGTATGCGGGGGCGTCAGGCTAGCATTATGAGGCGAATTGTTTTGCAAAACGTATCCATCGATGGAGCGTGCTTGGAGGCCATGTAACTGAGGTGCCAAATGCGAGTGACCATAAGATCCTTGTCCTTGAATGCCGTACAAGTTCGCCTGGGATCCATAGATTTCTGCAATGGGACCATTGGGATGAATGTTCTGCGGGAGGTGCCGCCCAGCAGCAGGGGGAGGATGTCCTAAGCTAAGTGCCTGATTCATGTTGACCATCTGATGTCCGTGGTATCCACCGTTGTAGTTATCCACTTGTTCACGTTGCAGCTTGTTCTGAATGCGTTTGCCGTAGGGGGTATTGCGGATAAGCGGCAGAACAGGGCGGATACCCTCCACAAGAAGCGCGCGCTGGGTAGGCTCTGCATAGTCGAGTGCCGTCTAGACGGCATTAGCAAACATATAGTCCAAGAAAGTAAAAACCAACTTGAACACAGTAATTGCCGTACGAGTCACGCAACAACTTTTCAAGACGTGAACGGTTGAGCAATTCTTCAATGAGTATCTTTCTAGTACTGTGTTCAGCCACACGAATGCACTGCAAATAATCAGCGTTAGTAATCTGGCCGTCACAGCAAAATGTATGACGCGCCTTTTCAATAACATTGGAACTAAATTTCTGAACCGAGAGAGCACAAACATTCCCAGTAAATTGACGAATGACAGCATCACTGAACCGATTGTCGTTGAGATCCAAGATATACTGTACAACCTAATGACAAAATTTAACCGTTGTTATCATAATGTTTTGTGACACTCACATAGTTCCCGTAAGGGTCCTGGACCAAGGTGAGAGCATTGTAGGTGATCTCGTTGACGAGCTGAACCCGTTGATGATCGGAGGCATGATCAATGCATCGTTGTAAGACACAACAACCATGACGGTGGGTCGCAACTTCAACGCAATTGGCCGCCACAGCATTATAAATGAACTGTAGATAAACGTTAACACGGCGAACACAGGAACAAGGCACCATACATGCCTGGTTGTCTTCAGGAGCAAGCTTGTTGAGACACTTTTGAATGACATGATTGCCGTTGAGGTCCTTGATGAGCACAACAACATGAAGGCTGAGTGCAACGATAATGGAATGGATCTGAACATCGTATCTCTGATCAGTCTACATTCTACCGTGAGTCTGGCAGGGAAATTATAACATGAATTTGACTTGCCTGTCGTCTAGTAGATAGAAAGTCAATCATTTTTTGTACGGCACGAGTACCATGCATGTTGAGGGATATGTTGACCAAATCTTGCGCGACCGATTCACAGATAACGTTGCGCTGCTCGTCGGTGGAGTATTCTAGCAGCTTTTGGCACAAATAGTTACCAAATGGATCTTGGCCTTTTCAGCACGGCATCGCTGACATAATACAATTTAGCGCGCCCACCTGTCATCAGATCGGCAAAGTGGCCGAAGGTTTCACGGAAGATCATGTCACGATGTTCTGAAACACCTTCCTCGAGCTTCTTCTGAAGGTACCGACAGCCATGCTGATCCTTGCACAGAGCGGGAATTTCACCCTGCAAGTCTTCGATACGGGTACCGGCAAACCGGTTGACTTGAGAAAAAATGAGCTGCTCTGACGTGTAACAAGACGAGGCCAGGCACTTACGATCCATTTCACCGCGCTTGTGTTTCGGACCGTGTAAACCATTTATCTTACCTTCAGGTCCACCGCCGCGTCCTTGGCCAAGACCATAACGAGATCCATTATGATGGTACAACGCGGTCGATCCACTCGCACCGTTAACTGTGGGTCCGTTTCGGCTGGTACCCTCAAAACCGTAGGTACCATAACGAGAATTCTCCAATTGACCAGTGAGACCATAGACCGAATCAACGCCATACTGCTATACGAATCGTAAGATACAGCAGAGATGGCAACGGCAGACGAAATACCTCAAACGACAAGCCTGATTCACCGAATTGGCCAGACGGTAGTCGAGATAACGAAGGCTGAATGTCGCCCTTGGCGGTCTCCTCGAGGTGATGACTTCCCTGCGACGACAGACGACCGCTCATGTTCTGACCGTCTGGGGTAAGAGGGGTTCCTGGGGTTTGCAACAGATGGTTGCCATTACCGTTGGTGATGGAGAGTGGTGTCGCAGGAACAGATCGCGTCGTAGTGCTGAGACCATCCAGAGGAGAACCCCGGCGAGAAGATGGGGCTACGGATGAACCAAGGTTCATCTGCGAGTGCTGCCCAATGTGAGGTGTCGACGTCCCGGAGGTCAGCTTCCCACTATGATCCGCCGAAGAGGTCACCGTAAGTGTGGGGTTCGTGACTGTGCGACGATCGGTCTTCGAGCTCAAGCCGTCCGGTCCACGTGGGTTACCCACAAACTGCGGCCATTCAGACGACTTTTCACCGCGAGTGGCATAAGAGTTGCGGGGGGAGGTTTGAGGACGATGAGCGAGGTCCAATGCGGCAGAAGACATGGAAATCTAACGAAAGTCTGAAACCCGATTCCACACATTTCAAACGCGAATCTTACCTTGTTTGCGTAGGATGCAAACTTGTCGTCATCCGAAGTGGGAAGATTTCTCATGGCATCTTGATAACATGAGGCACGAGGGACGAGATAGGGCACAATGTCAACTCACTGTGCATCTCCTGGTCCAATTGCTCGTCGAGCATCATGCCCACGTTATATTGTCCAACCTCATCCTCGCCATACCGCCCTCTGGCCAGGATGGACTGTGCCACCGCACCAGGGCTTGGCGTAGCCCGATTGGGCCTCTCCCCAGAGAGTACCATTCCCCGAAAATGCTCTACCAGCTCCTCGTCGTGACTGCTCGTGGACGTGCGACGACTTGCAGGCATGCTCTTTGCACCGGCACGACTGTACTGCCCGTTTACAACATGAGCAGAGCCAAGCTCGGGCGAAAGGTCGACGGACGGGGCGTAGGTGACGGACTTGCGCTTGTCAGCAACTGCAGAACCAACGGCCTTGGAGAGCACCTCCACGTCGACCGAGGAGTGGGACAGGACCGACTTGACAAGGTTATCCCCGTGCAGAACGGCATTGACGCGTGGTGGCGTTGTCGGAGCGGAGACGGCAATACCAACCGGATCGTAGGGAATACTGAGCAGTTCCTGGGCTTGCTGCTGTTCCAAAACACGCATCTGCTCTTCGAACAGCTTCCGCTGGATAACGCGCTGACGCTCGTGTTCCAAGCGCTTCAGCTCAACGCGCTATACGGCGGTCAGAGGAGGAGTGGAGAGAACGAGTGAAACGCACGGCTGAAATGTCGGGCATGTTAGTACCGAGCCTCGCAGCCTGACGCACATGTGTTTCCGGATCAGAAATGGACGGCAGTGCCGGAGAAGACACATACCGAGTCAGCGAGGTCGAGGAAAGCGGGAGGGCTCTGCTTTCTCCCGTCAGAGGTACGATTATCGGCGCAGGTATTAATGTTTTCAGCAATGTTCATCTTGAATAGCAAGTTTTTCTTCGAAAAGAAAATGGAAACAGAGAACGAAGAAGAAAGAAACGATATTAGATGCTAGTTGCACAGTGTGGTAATCCTGTGGTGGAGGAACGTTAATGTGATCATGCACGAGGTAGACGTAGCGAGCAGACCTCGAAGCCAATTTTGAGCCGTTCTAGAATGGACTGATGGTACAATGCGGCCGGGTGGGCTGATGTTGGTGGACGGTGAGGAGGACGAGCAGGAGGAGGAGGAAGACATGCCTTTTCAAGTGTCCGACGATTTTTGCAGAAGGACGCTGAATGTTGTGTAGTTAAGACCAGCGAATTTAAGGCACTTCGGTAGCGCGTGGAAATGCTCGGCTTGACTTACCCTCTTTTTTTTCAAAGTCCGCTACTCGAGATATGTTTTTTAATAATAATAAAAACTGAAATCCGCGAGGAACCATTTAATTCGCTCCTGCATGGAATTTAAACAAATGAAACGACCGTTAGCGACGTTGGCTCAGAAATCTTTTCCTCAGTCTCTCCTGTTCCGTCCATGATCACACCTTTGATCGTACCCCGATCATCATCGTCTTCTGGCTTCCCGGCCTGTCCTGACCCCCCATCTTCCGAAGAGTCCGTCGCTACATCAACGAATGCATCGCCTTCTTCTGCTGTGTCTTTCGTGGCTTGTGAAATGCCTGGTGAATGGCGTGATCGAAAGAAGCCCGAAAGAGGCGGAAATCCGAGGGACAGCTTCGAGTACCGTGAAAGCGTATTCGTGCTTCCGTCGTCTTGACCAGCTTTGGGCGTAGACCCATTTGATTCTGGTGGTAGTTCAGTCGTAGACAAGCACGGACTCCTCCCCGCCTTTGGCGTTTCGGATGTCAGATTGGGACTGGTTGGGGATGCCGCACGAGGGGGCGTAGCTAGACCCGTCACGGATGGTGAGTCCTGACGTCGCGGGTTACTTGGCGCCCGATCAGAAACGTTACTTTGGGACGACGCAACACTTGCGCACTCCCCGTCAGTAAGTGTGAGTAGTAAATTTTTCAGATTAGGTAGCGTATGTCGCATATCGAGCGCTCGCAAGTCACGATCTGCCATAAGCTAGAGCGCCCATGAGTCGCCGCCAAAGTGGATCACATCGAGCTTACCATTTCTATATCTTTGTTCAAGAGGAATACTGCATATTCAAATCGATACGTATCCACACCTTTCGAGAAAAGAGGGAACCTACACGTCGTTCATCAGTCCACGAACCATACTAGGACTGAAGATCAGACACACATTCGAGGGCCAACCATCGCTGAGATGTTGTCCCTGATTAAGCTCCTGCTCCCAACACACGTTATTGGGTAGACAAGCCCCTTTCCCATATATACAGAGAGAAGCTGTACGAGATGGGCTGCATATCCAAGCGCCGTCGCCACCGAATCTTCTGTGACCGCCCTGTGAGATGAGAGCGACAAGGGTGGCGCGGGCTCATTGGAACTAAAGGGGATGGGCAAAGGAATAGCGAGAATTGTAAAAAGGAGTTCTGAAGGGGAGGATAGTTCTATTGGGTATATCGCAGCGAGTGTGGATATGAGCGACGTTCGAATGGACGGAATGCGGTTTCGGACGGTAATAAGACTGTTTCTAACGGGATAGATTAACGTGGAATGAAGAAGCGCAGGCAGGCTGGACCTACCGCTCCTTGGTGACCTGAGCTATTTGATCTGAGAACATGGCCACCGTTTGGGCATGCAATGCCTTTGCCTTTGCGAGACCATCTCGCCGAGCTCGGATCTGCATCCGGCGAGCGGCAAGGTCGTCACGTACTAAACGAGGTGACAAACGTGCCACGTAACGAAATGAAGGCTTACAGCGATCCGATCCTTGAGTCATGGCGCGGATGTCGGCCAACCGATCTTCAATACGCGCTTGACGTTCGGAGATTTCGCGTCTCTAAACTCGCGGTAATTACATAACAAACAACCCCGCTGTCGCGTACGTGGACGTACCGAAATTAAAGCATGATCTTTGGCAAGACAAAGCTCAATTTCTCTGGTGACATCACGGAGGGACCCTTCTGTGTCTCGTATACGAGCTTGCAAAGTCACCAAGCTGAAGAAAGTTAAGCGGCGCAGCAGCTGTCTGGTTAGACCTGCTTACTCCGAAAGCTCTTCCAAATTGGAAGTCCTTGCGTCCAGTCTACGGGATCTCCGGGAAACGTTTAGTCCGCTTCGTATTATGTCGTGGGACATTGTAGGGGTCGCTTCTGTGCTTTGCACAAATCTGCGCCCTTCCAATTCAGGATCTGTGTTGTAGCCCGATGGTGACGGTGATCTCGATTCAGATCGGGAACTGGACCAGGCAGGGGGTGGCAAATGAAAGCTTTGGCCCGTCGGTAGGAAGGTCACTACCAGCGTGTTCGATGGTAACTGCGACGGATTGTTCTCCAGCTGGGAAAGCAAGCAAAAAGTGAGTAATGTGCTCACTTTAACGGTCGCCTCACCTACTTCAGGGGAAAGCGGCATTAAATCTGACAGTGAGAAAGCCCACTCTTCCAATACTTTCCACCGAGGACTTCCGAAAGTGCTTTCGCCATCAACATTATCCTTTTGCTTACCCTTCGCATTTCCCAGCTGCGTCGCGTTAGGATCAATTTTTGCCCAGAGCTGAATTCTGAGTCTGTCTGCACCCAAATTCGTGTGTTCTGAGAAATCAGACTGAGAGGATGCATCAAGAGCGTAGAGCGGATTTGTAGAGGGCCGATGTATGGCCGAAATATAATTCGGAACCTTGGGGAACACAGACGTTTCTGGAGAAGACGGGAGGGGTGATTGGTGACTCGAAGACTTTTGCAGCGGAGCAGAAGACGAAACCCTATGCGTCTTTGTAGTTGATGATCCAGACACCTGACGTGCCACCGACGGTGACTTGGCCTTTGATGTAGACGAACGCGGAGGGGTATGTAGGGTTGTGGGAGTGGAGAGCATCTTCCCTCCTGTGCTAGCCGACCGAAACGTCTTCGCTCCTTTGCGAGCTACTTGCGCAGAAGCATTGGAAGGCGTCGTCGACGCGACGGGTGATGGAGAGGGTCCACTATCAGCACGAGATCTTGATTTCCCATTGACCGATAGTGGCGACGGAGAAATAGGTGGCGGTTCGGGGACGGATATCGTTACGAACGTTTCCACGAGACGCGATCTAACGACCCTTTCCAGCGTTCGTTGTGAGTGATCGACATAAAGGGTCGAGAAGGGAGTGTTGGAGGCCGGATTGGCAGAGGTTGTAGACGAAAAACTCGCAGAGAGTGCGTGCGAGGAAACGGCAGAAGTTGTCCGGATTCGACTCTGTTTCTTGGAAGATGCGGAGGTGTTGGTCACCAATGAGCGAGACGAGACATGCCCAGGGTTGGATAATCCTACATTCCCGCCGCCCGGAAAACCTACGCGTGACGGTGCTCTTCGCCTCCCTCTTCCCTCCCTGAGCTCGTCATCATCCACAGAAACATTCTTCACAGTATTGACCGAAGTAGCGGATTTTCGCCGTGATCGTTTACGCATCAGAGTCACGTCGAGGTCGTCGGACAAGTTCCCCAAAGGTGTAAACTGAGAGTGCGTCGCAGGCTGAGCGAGAGCCGACGCAAAGGCGTCACGGACAGGAAATGGAGTAAGATTTCGTATCTGAATGGATATCAGATGTCGTAGGCGGCGTTGAAAGCATCCCTGGTGCAAAAGAGAGTCGATTCAACGTGTCCCCAAGCGTATGGCAACACTCACGTCGCCGTGACGTTGCTTCGGGTCCGGGTCAAAGCTGGTCGAGCGAGGTGTTGGCAACGCATGCTGAGCACCCGACATGTCTATCGACCAACGCGTTAGTAGACTTTGGGGTCTTGACGATGGACGCATACCTACTATGATTGACGTACCAGGGCAACCAATCCTTTCCATTCCTGGACCACCATCATGCAGGCTCAGTCACACAACGAACCTAGTGCCATGCCGCCCCCGCCCGTGCCAGCCAGTAAAAGTCTTGCGCTGGAACGTGAGGCAAATGCACTGTCGACTTGCTTCAAGGCAAGTGTATGTTTGATCGTGTTCCATCTTTGTTTCATTCCAAGCAGAACGCAGTCGTCAAGACTGGTCAGGTTTATTCTTTCCACAGCGACGCACGCCGACAGTAAGTCGGACTCGGTCATAGTCAGAGATCACTCGATACCCGTTCTCATAGGCGAATCCACAAGTATGCCTCACACCCGCCGCGCACATTGACGGCCTCTCTCGGCCGCGAACTCGAAAAATATGATCAAATCTGCGATGCCATCGAATCTCAGTTGGTGAGTATGCGTCCCCGACTCTCCATCTACCCTCCTAAATATCACCAGCTGCGCGCCATCTCCGTCTTGAAACGAGATCTAACGCGCGAGGAACGTCGCGCGCGAGAAGCAGAGCAAGCTGCCCTTGCGGCACGCGCACCCAAAGTTCCCGTCCCATCCGTTGTAGCAAGCGACATCACGATGCTACCTCCTGGTCAAAGCTCCTCGCAAGGACCCACCGCACACGTACCCCTGCGTCGCCCGTCTGCCATCTCGTTGTCGTCTCTCAACCGGAGCGCTCTCCCGCCCAAGCTCGATCTTTCTTCATCCTCCATGCGTATCTCAGCCGAAGAGGCGGCGCTGTTCCCAAAGGGTCTCGTTCCGTCTCCCGTTTCGCTCGCTCCGAAATCAGCTCGCCCGACGGCGACCGCTGAGATTGATTTAATGGCAGCACTGGCCTCGGCTGCAGCGTCAGGCAGTCAGCGCGTCGACATTGACCTTACCGAACCAGAAAGTCCTCCCATGATGACCGGCATCGACCCCTCCCTGGGTAACACCGCCGATAAACCCATTGAGCTCGATCTCGATGGGATAGAAATAGAAATGTCGGATCTGTTCGGGGGTGCCCCAGACGCGGCATCCGGAGATGGGCAGGCCACAGTGGATAGCCTCTTTTCGCCCGAAACGGCTGGCTCGGGCGCGCCACTGTTAGCAAACGAAGCACCACAAGCTCGAAAAGGGAGCCCTGACATTGATATGGATATCTTGGGTGCGCTCCATGCTGAGCATGGCGGCCAGAGCGAAAATTTATTTGGTTCCGTGGCGAGCGGGTCGAACAATGGGAACAATCGGCCGCATCCCGAGAGCAGTAGCGTTCCCGCATCGTCGTTGATGCCAGGGTTCACACAGTCTGGCATGCAAGGCGGTGTGGGTGGCTTCGATCTCTCCACACTCGACCTCCCAAATCTCGACCCGGCATGGCAGAACATGAGTTTGACAGACATGGAAGCGCTGCTGAACATGTCATCGTCGGGCCACCAAGAGGGTCAGAAACCGGGACCATAGGGAAAACCGTGCTACTGCATGCTCCAGGCTAGTACTAACGACATCCGCGATTACCAGACAAACCAATCAATCAACCTGTGATATACTCTGAGGGGGGGAATAGAACGGTCAATCCAACGACTCATGGGGCACCCGTGGTAATGAATTTCTCCAGCTTCTTTCGCAGCGGGTGGCCGTTACGGACACCAATGGCACACAGTGCCTCTGCGAGGTCTGTTGCGAGATCGAGTCGCGTGTCTGGCGCCATCTCCTGTACCTCCAGAAGCTCTTGCACTGCGCGTGAGAGTCGACTCTTGGACCTGTCTCCAATGCGCGCAACGCCTGACTTGCGCTTCTTCGCTTTCAACTTGGGCGTAGCCAATAAAGGCTCCATAAACTCTGTCCTGAATCTCCTCAATGCCAAGGCTTCCAGCTGAACGACGCGATCCGGTGTACTCGCCGCTTCTGCACGCTGTTCCGCCCGGGGGAGGGACTGGACCGAGTCGTCGTCATCGTACCCCCACTTTTTAAGTTCTTCAACCCGCCTCTCCTTGAGTTTTGCGGCGATCTTTTCCCGTGTGTCTCCCTCCTCTATGGACTTGGCGACGGCGTCGAACACGTCGCTGAGCGTGAGCCACCCGCGGTCCTCGTCTACGGCACGCTTGACGTAGTGTCTGTTGACGTAGTTGAGGAGCCGGTTGACCGCGTGCGCACCGACGCTGTAGCGCCGAAAGCACAGGAGGATGTACTGGACGAGCGTGGCGTCGTCGTCGGGCGCGCCCAGGAGGAGCTCCTGGGCGAGGTCGGCATAGTACTTGTCGAGGTGGGCGTAGAGGTCTGTGCCGCTCGCGCGGGAGCGCCTGTCGAGGGGGCAGTCGTGGTGGCGGGCGTGGGCGGCCTCGGACTGGGCGGTGAAGTAGTTGTAGGTGGCGGTATGGATGCCCATGTGGTAGGAAACGTCGATGGCGGGTGCTCTGTCGACCGAGTTGGTCGGGGAGCGGACGATGTGGTCGAGTGCGGGCAGAATGTAGCCCCAGAGGGCGGAGAGGGATGCGGAGGGGTCTGCACTCCCTGCAGAGGGATTGGACAGGGTCTGCTCTGCCATGGGGCTGAAGGAGTTGTGTGTACTCTGTTTCTCGAGACAAGGTAGTTTACATGATACAGTTACTTGGCCACTTCTGGGTCCTCAAGAGCTGGGGGACCACCGTCATCCGAGTCCTCTTCGAGAACATCCTCTGCGTGGCCAGCACCAGCACCAGCACCCGCACCCGCACCAAAGTCGCCAGAAAACTGCATCATAGGATCGGTTGAAACAAGGGTGGACAAGATATGAAAAGAGTACCTTGGAAAGGTCAAAGTCATTCATTCCCCCCATTCCTCCCATTCCCGGCATTCCCGGGAATCCGGGATCAAGCTCGTCGTCAACAGTAGGATTTCCGTCTTGCTCGTCTTCGTCGACCCATTTGCTGAAATCAGTCTTGATAAAGGGCGTTTTTATTTTTTCTTTTGTCAGTCGAGGCCAGTACTCGGACTTTGATTCTTTCTTGCTGAGGACAACGTAAAGAGAACGCGTGCTGAGCTTTTTTACAGATTTCTACATCGCTATGAGAATATGTTTAACCAATTAGAGGGAGAAACCACACCTCAGCATCGACTTCCGAAAAGAACTCGAGATCAAACGCGTAATCGGTCTCCCCGCCACTAAACTAGATTGAGAACAGGGGTGGAGAATGGTGAGCAAGCTACCTCTTGGTGCGTGCCTTGAACGAAATGCTGGTAGCAGTCAGAGCATACTCAAGCGTTGACTCGATGATGTCGGGCAGGTTGACGGTGAGATAGATGACGTTCTACACCGATCGCGGTTAGGTGGCGACCAGCGTAGGGAACAGCAACGAACCTTGTCTGCCGCCGTTGCGCTGCTACGCTGGGCCCAAAGCACTTCTGGATGTGTCGACATGACGGCGATGTTGGTCGATGTTGAAAAGCAAAAGGAGTTGGAAATATCGAGAACGACGAAGAAACCACTTCCCGATATGGACATGATAATTATGTAAGCTACAATTATGGCCTCATACACCAACACAGCCACATTCAGTTCTTAGACGGTGACGATGTGGTGCGTATGTTTTGAAGACACGTCCGTCTGCCACTGACTACCGACAGGTGCACGCGTTGGTTCCTACCTCTGCTGTTGCTGCCCCTTCCTACAGCTCCACCCTACTTTTTGGTGCTGTTCTTGCTGACCCTTGCTCTCCACGCCAGACCTTGGTCCGTACCGCGACACTCTGTCTCGTTGCCCTCTGCTCACCAATTCTCAGCTTCTACTGCATTGTACTCCTTGCTGCGCTCTTTCTCAGCTCATGCTATTGGCAGTCATTCCCACTCGATGCCCACCTCTCCGGCCCATCAACTCATAACGTCACCACCTTCTCCGAGGCACTGAACGCTGCTCTGCCTTCCCATCTCACCACACTTGACTTCTCTCCCCCCATCATACGTGTCGCAGATAGATGCTGGTGCGACTTTGCGTCAGGGCTGTTCGAGCCATACGACGTGCAAAAGTGGGAGATGGACGGCATCCAGAAGGCCGTTGCTCACATCGAGAAACATGTAAACCAATCTCTTGAGCAGGACAGCGCAAATGCCACCGCTACAACGGAACCCCTACCCGTCCCAGTCGAACAATCACTCCACGTCTCCGGCGTTCGAAATGACACGTTGGTCTCTATTCTCCGTTCACTGTTCGGCAGACATTCCAGCCCATCCGAACCGTCTCCACCACCAACACCCACTACGGATGCAGTTGCGCCCCCTGAACCCTCTGTCCCCTCACCTTCCATGCCAGTGGAGCTACCGTTGGCGTCTGGTCAGCTCGACATGCGCCCCCTAGGCTTCGAGCTCATTGTTGATCTTCGATGGTCTACGAGGTCCTGATTCGTTTTTTTTTCGTATGGTACTATGTTGTATTCCTATTTGGCCAAAAATCATCTGTATCCTGGTACGCTTCCACGCCATCGATAACTAATGGTGGCGTCCGACCTCATGGGACACATTTGCTAATCGTGGTACATTATTAGTTGTGGGTCTATTTTGCAATCATGCTTGGCCCATGCTGATGAACATGGCTTTAAACTCAACTGGCATTCCCTTTGGGTATCCCGCGAGACAGAGCAGCTACCTTTTTGCGAATTCTTGTCATCCATGAGTTTCTGATTGGTAGATATTAACGCGCATCGTCGAACAATTTATGCGCAATCATTGGCCTCATCCACATTACGGCCGAAGCCTTGTTTCGGTCCCTCCCTCCTAAATTCGTGGCTCTGAAGAAACGTGAACTTGCGAGCCCGAGAGGGTAAGTGCTTGGCCTTTGTTTTAAGTCTGTTGACCAAGCAATACGTGGGAAGTTTCATGTAAATCACTAATGTTGACACACTGACTCAAGATCAGAGGTCACAGATCCTGATCTTGTGAATGTCGGGGGCGTTCCGAGCGGATCAGTGATGCCTCCAAGAGACAAATCTGTGTATCGACTGTTACGCCACTGAGGCTCGGAAGTATTAGCATTGGCGATAGCGATACGATCAACAGTCACCTCAATAACACACAAGGCGTATCTCCTTGCTCAGATAAAGATATATGTCACAGTCGCACACTCCGCGATTGGCTGGTAATCCCAATTTGGACCTTGGAATACGGCTGACCTCCTGGCGAGTATAAAAGAGCCACCATCGCTCCTGGTATTCCCATTTTCTTTCTTTCTCTCTTTTTCTTTTCTACATTCTGCGCGGTTCCTAGTGCAGAGTGCTGGTGATGTTGCAGTGTCTTTGGACATCGGCGGGCTTCGCGTTCGGTCGCCGTGCGAGGTGAGTTTACAGCCTGTGGTATCGCTCTTTCGATATACTGACGCCTGCACATGTTAGGTACATGACCCAAGGTTTTCATGGATGGCTCGGGACGTGAGTGTGCTTTTCCAAATTTCTTGAGTTTCGACGTTGAAATAAATCACTGCAGCCCGGCGAGCGTCTGCCAGTGTTCCCCTCCACGCTAGCAAGCAAGCGGAAGGCAGAACGCACAGTCCCGAGCTCTCCTACTTTGGTCGACGCCTCATAGGACCGTTCTGCGCGCGTGGACGATGGTATAGGCGAGGTCGCCCTGCTATTGCCAGCCCGCCAGCAGTGGCTACGAGTCTCAGCACTTGTTCGTGTGCGCTCGAGGCCTTTGTCTGGTCGTTGTCAAGTCTGGCCTAGTGGATCCGCCTCGTCTGACGCCGCGCAGCCCTGTCGATTTCGAGGATCTCGCCGTCATCAATTTTCTTTCTTTTTGGTTTCGGTCTAACTATGGTGCGTTGATGGGATTCGTCTCGATACTTCGATCCTCACGCCCCGCAGAAAACCCCCCAAAAAACCAGAAAGTATAGTACGTTAATCGAGTTTGACTCTAGGATGCAACATTGTTCACCGTCGTTGTAGAAAAAACTCTCCAAAAAAATCAGAAAATGGCAGAGCCGCAAAATCCAAAAAAAGGTACGCTCTTTATTTGCTTCGTGCACATCGACCCCTCCTCGTCCCGTGCAGCTGACACTATCTGAATCTTAGTCTTTTTTCTTCGGTTTCGGCTTCGGCTTCAGTTTCGGTTTCGGTTTCGGTCTCCTCTCCTCATAAGGGTACGTCGATCTAGTTTGACCTCCAGGACAGCGCAAAATCGCTCACGCGTTCTTGCAGAAAAAAACCCGAAAAAACTTTATAATGCCAAAAAATCTCTAAAAAAATCGGAAAAGCATAAGAACTCCAAAAAAAGGTGCACTCCACAATGACATCTGGCCTTCGGGTCACTAACGCGTTTTGCCACTAGTTTTTCCTTTTTGGTTTCTATCTTCTTTCTTTCTTTTGGACTCGGTTTCTTCTGAGTCCGTTTCCCACACACTTTCCGGGCGATCTAAATTACTTACGCATCACGGCGCAGAAAACGTAATAAAACAAAAACAAAAAACAGGAAATTTCGCAACGACCCACGGAGCGAGGCACTCCTGACGGCTCCGTCGACAAGCGACAGCACTCGCGCAACACGGCGCCCTCGAAACGACCTGGACGTCTGGCCAATCGCCCTCCTTCTCGCTATCCTCCATGGACGCATCATTGAGAGTACGCCCCGTTTGTGTGGCGCATCGTGATGTGTTCCTTTACCCCCTACCTTTTCCCGCTTGGCTTGGCATACTCTCGGATCTTGGACCTCGTGCGATTCAAACTCGAGCTTTTTCGGCAACGTGGACCTTTGGACCCTTGGAGGTTTTCGAACCCCCTGTCGTTCGTCAAGGATGGAACGGCGACGCGATCTCAGAACGGCGGCCCCTCGCGCTTTCTGGATCGTCTTGGGTGTCGGTGACTCGGATGGAACACTAGTGGCGCGGTCCGACGCGGCTCGAGCTTTTGCATTGGGATGTAGTGTCGTCGCAGGTAGATGGACTTTTTGTTGTTGTTTCGTGGACTTGTTGCACCAAAACCCAAAAAAATCTTTAAATCTTTAAAACCCTTTGATTGAGTGCAATGTCTGAACCTCCTCCCCTTCTTCAAACAATGGAAGAAAGGTCTCCTGGGCTACTGGGTTCTTTAGTCTAAGTACTATATAGAGACCTCTTGTTGCTGGATGAGACAAGACCACCAAATTTAAGTGCGCAACCAAGGTTCATAGGAGTGGGGTGAACAGTGAAAACATGGAGATCGGGAATAGTATAGGTTTGTGCAACCCCACAAGGGTATGGATACCTCCCCGCCTGCGTATTCACTCGGACCTGGTCCTCCTGTTTGCTCCGTTCCCAGCTCTTTCCCATGCCACACTACTAACCTCCTACTACCGGGGCACCATGACGACAGGCAGGGCAGCAAGACGGCGCGCCTACCACCACATACACGCACGGGCGCCGATGATGACGACATGGCCAGTGAAGAGAGGGCATGTAACGGCATGCCCACTGCCACACGACGGCCCATCACAAGACGATGGGGCGCAACGGCGCACCTACCTCCATCGCATCACGGATGCATGACGAGGGCTTTGAGGTAGTGAAGTCAGCGTGACGGTTGCCCGCCACTATTACTGCAACCTGCAGGTGCATTGAAGGACGGGACATATCTATCACCACGGCAAAGATGATGAGGCATACCGAGCAGATTTTCTATAGCTGGCTGGGGCTACGCAATCCCTGTTTTGTGTTAGCCGTCTATCCCATGTGCTCCTAAACGCACGACCAAGCGAAAAGATCAGAAAGCGGATTGCACGCACGGTCTAATGTCCGTTCAACAGAGGGAGTCGAGAATGTACCAAATAGTAGATAGCAAAGAGGCGTACTATCTCAACCAACCGCGTCATCTTGGGGTAGAGTACATGAACTTTGAAGAGCCCTAATGCCGCCTAGGGGTTGAATGAACACAGTCCGAATCAGGCTTTATTGTATTCTCATCAATAATGTGTGTGAACCGCTTCAATGCATTACCCGGAATTCTCAGCGGAATCATGTCAGTCTTGCCACACTTGATCGAGACTTAGTAGTCGTTCTTAAGCTTCCTGATCAGGTAAAACCATAAACTTCGTCACGTGCAAGCCTAAGCGGGCGACGAGGAGTCACTGGAGCTGCAGGGACGGTGATGTTACGAAAACGAGGCAAGAAACAACACTCGCAAGCCGACTTCATCGTATCAATTCGATAGGGCTAGACCGTGTTGTTTCGATCAAACCCCTGAATCCCTCGGCAACGTTTCCGACTCTACTGGCATCAGCAGACCACTTGGTGACGTTACCGCTTTCATAGGCCATTAGAGAGCTCTAATTGGGTGAAGGCAGCTCAAAGAGGCAAAAAAGGGTCCTCGGCAAGCGAAATGGTCGTGGACCACCCAGACTCCATCCCGGTTCACAGTTGCTCATCGGTGCTAATAGCCAACATTTATCTACGAAGTCGTCGATTCTCACTCGTCGACGCATTACCGTCGAAAATTGAGTTCTGATTGATCCAACAGAACAAATTTACCTAAATTGGGACACGAATCCACAGATGACGGAAAGTACTGATGTCGACCTGATCAAATCGTTGCGGGTGTAAAACGGTAAGCTAGGCATTATGAATGCGCCGGTTGCTATCCTTGTGTTCATGGATCAACGACTTTTCCGTGGTGGGTTAGACGCGCGTTACAGATGAGGGTTGTCCGTCACAGACAGTGTTTCAAGTTCACAAATGCCAGCATACTAGGACGGTCAAAATAAATAATTATAATGCTAGTGGCCGGCCTCTGATATAAAAGCCAGGCAGGTTCACTGTCTTTCTGCAGAGAGCTCCTCTCATCCTCTTGTCTACTCCATCTGCCTTGAAGTGAATCCTCACCATGATCATCAAACGGTATTCATCTTGCCTTTCATGCTGCGCCGTCTATTGACTTGCAGCAGCGATGTGCTGTCCCTCGGCGTCGACCTGAGTCTTGTAATCGGCTCCTCATTCGATCTCGATTGCTCCAAGCTGAGGGGCATTGAATGCCCCTTAGAGTTTGTGTTGTGCAGAGATGGTGTCGTCCTCGGTGTCTTGCGCACTGTTGAGGAAGCCCTCGACGTCGTTCTTACCCTTGTACTTTCTCTTGTCGATGTCATTCTTCACTCGGGGTAAGCAATTTATTTTGGAAGCGGTTATCGGTTGTGTTTACTGACTTGTACTTTCAGGGATATTTGCCAGGTTCAGTGCTGCAGGTCCCAGTGAGTTCTTCTATCAGGTTGGTCACACGAACGAACACTCAATGACACGCCTCACATAGTGATTGGCACCACCCTATTGCTTGCTCCAACTATTTCACCTGTCACTGAGTCAAAATGTTTGCGGAGAGAATAATCTTCCTTCCTGTGATGTGCTTTATAAGTCTGTATGGAATTATGGTTGTACGCGTTCGGTTTGTTAGTCGCTGGAGTTCTTTCTTGGCTATGCAATCATCTGAGTGACTACTTTGTCAAAGTTCAAGTAGGATCTGCGTGGTGCGAAGGTTCTTTCCCATTTATGGAACTTGTTTCGTGGTTCTGCCATTTTACTGGCCATTTTAGGCGAACATCTTCGTTGTGGCGCTCAACTTGTGTAATCTGGACAGGACTTGTATGAGCCCGATCAGCCCAGACGGCCGGTGACTCGAGTCGCGCCTGGACTCACCGGAAATTGCTCCGTATGAAACAAGTAGGCTTGAACGTCGAGCCCCTACGAGCGTCCAGCAGTGCAGAGGTCAAACAACATGTGACGTTCAGTGAACTCTATTTACGCTCGTGCCATCTGCCCTGGAATGGACGCGATCAATTGCCTCGGGACCGGTCCAGTATTGCTGCATCATTGCTCAAGAGCTGCAAAAAAGAAATTGACAACGAATTCAAGTGCCGGCGCTCACGGAGAGAGAACAAATCAGCGCGCATAGGTCCTCGTCTTCTACGATAAATATTACCCACCTGGTTCTGAGAGTCCAACGCCCGATCGAAAGCTGTTCATTAGCGGACTCGCAGGTTTTCTGGCCCTTGAATGCCAGACGAATAATACAGTATGGTAGTGTCGGTGTCGTCATGCAACCGCAGAATAGGACATTAAATTTTTCGACCGAAATCATCCTGGGCACAGCTCTGACTCAAAGCCCATGCAAAAATAAAAAAACAGATCAACGGAATGGTGTTGCACCGCGTTGCGATGCTGGAAAGAGAACTATCCCCATCACATTTCGCAACCCCGGAAAGGGAAAGATCCCATGCTAAGCTGACAGCGCAGATTTTCGACGTGTTAGGCTCCACAGTGAGCCTGTTTTTTCTTGGTAACTTTGTCCCAGCTTAAGCGCCCGTCTTTTCCTTTCGTTGATTCCTCTTGATCGTCCACCGTTTGTTCTGCCGATTAAAGAGCACCGTTAGATTCCGCCCGCTGACGACGTCATTCACTTAACTGGTTAGTATGAAATAGAAGTATATGTATCTCTCATTCTGCGGTTACATACATGTATAAGATAATTGCCGATAATACCTTCTCGATCCTATCATCGAAGAGTAGGGACTAGCACCAGCTGGCAGGATGACATCGAAACCTGACTGAAAGATACACGTAAGGGCTTCATGGCTTGTATGCGACCTACTGTATGATAACAGCGTAAACTCTAGCACAGAATTGGGGCGAGACGCAGCGTGACTATTAAACAGACATGTATTTTGCCATTCTGCGGCAGATATCAAATAAGGCGAGCAAAGTACTTTGGAAACCTACTTTGGTTCGCTCTCGTCTTTGTGAGCCAATCGTTCCTCGAGCTTGGCAAATTCATCTAACGCAATGGTTTCTTCCTCATCCAACACCTAGAAATGGGTAAGCCGAGAAAAGAGACTGGCGATCAGATTTCATACTTGCTCAACACCCTTTACCTCTGGGATATAATGCACCAGCATCCTCTCGATGCCGGACTTGAGTGTGACCGTACTCGAGTCACATCCTCTACAACTGCCCTTAAGTTTTATTTTCACGAATCCTTCGTCGCTAAATCCTCTATACTCGATGTCTCCACCGTCCTCCATGATAGCCGGGCGCACTCGGGTTTCGAGGAGTTCTTTGATCATAGCCACAGTTTCAGAATCGGTGTCAAGAATTTTAGTGTCCTGGGGACCTGCCGCATCCCGGTCTTCTTGAGAACGGAAGAGCGGGAGTCCAGCAGAAAAGTGCTCCATCAGGATCGAGTATATCTCGGGTTTAATCACGGCCCATGGGTTCTCGCTATCCTTTGAAACGGTGACGAAATCAGGGCCGTAAAAGACAGCCTTGACGCCTTGTATACCCATGAGCCGGATGGCAAGTGGTGATGCAAGCGAAGACCGTGTGTCTAAAAATTCAGCGGTTCCCTCCTCCATTACGGATACACCGGGAATGAATTTGAGCGAATCGTCGTTTGGCGTGGTCTCGGTCTGAATAAACATGGATCGTGCTGCAAAGATTTGAATTGAGTGGCGAGTGCAAATCACAGCACTTACTTTGTGGGGGGTTAATGCCATGAATCGGTTTTAGTGCATGTCTGCCCGACGAAGTCACGAGAGTTGGCCCTCGATGTACGGCTCGTCGTGCGGGGGTGGAGGAGACAAATCGTACCCATGAGCGAAGGGCAGAGTCTAAATGGCGCCTGTTCTGTACGCTTGTCTTCGTTGTTGCCCTCAGCGAGTTTGATGCTAGTCTCGAAGCCATCGTGGTCGTGAACAAGCTTGTCTGTTCGTTTACCTAATCACGCCCATGACGGAGACACTTGGTGTCGTCGCTGTCCTTGTGTCGCTCCTGCTTATCCCTTTCACGGTTTGGATATATCGGTATGTTACACGACCCGCAAAGCTTCGTTCGGTCGCCATCATTGTCCTGGGCGACGTGGGACGCAGTCCACGTATGGTCTACCACGCCGAAAGTTTCGCAAAGCTTGGATTCAATACATATCTCATCGGGTACCGGGGTGAGCGGCGGAGTAGTCTTTGGGACAACACAAATATCGATGTTTTAATTAGGGTCTACACCGGCACCTTCTCTCACCTCTCTACCCCACGTTCAACTATGTTACCTATCCCAGCCACCCTCATTCCTCCGAATGCTCCCCTTTGTCTTCGCCGCACCAGTGAAGATACTGTATCAAGTGATATCTATTCTTTTCACTCTCATGTTCACATTATCCTCTCCCCCAGAATTTATCATGGTTCAGGTAAAGCGTCCAGATGTTAAACGTGGCGACTTGCTGACCAATATCCTAAGAACCCCCCAAGTATCCCCACCCTTGCTCTGGTTTGGCTGGTTGGGCGCATGAGAAGTAGCAAGATCATCATTGACTGGCATAATCTTGGATATAGTATTCTAGCTTTGAAACTGGGCCCATCTCACCCATTTGTGGCAATCGCAAAATGGTATGGACCAGAAATTATCACATTTAAACCCGAACGCTAACGGAGCCCAGGTTTGAGGCTACCTTTGGACGTTCCGCTTATGCGCACTTGTTTGTCACTAAAGCAATGCAGGATCACCTGGTTTCAGAATGGGGACTGATGTGAGTTGTTTCTTTTGTTCTTGTCGCTCGCAGATATGACATCATTCCAGCGGTCAGAAGGTAGTTCTGCATGATCGCCCTCCGACTCACTTCCACCGTTGTTCTCCACCCGAGGTTCATGAGGTATGAGACATCTACACGTGTGTTCTATCTAGTTTCTTATACAAAACTTCAGCTATTCCTTCGCCTAGGGCCTTCACTCACTAGTCCGTCTCTCAAGAGCTATCTTCCTTCCCCAAATACACCGTACACCACACAGTTCACTACGACGACAATAGCATCATCACGGGCTACTCACTCATCGCCATATTCTGTTGTTAACATGCCAGAGTTACGGGGTGATAGAGTAGCCTTGCTGGTTAGCAGCACTTCGTGGACACCTGACGAAGACTTTACTATTCTCTTGGATGCACTCAAGTTGTACGAGAAGCGGGCATCACTGGTCAATAAAGGTAAGAAAATATTTTTGAGCGCCCTCCTTTCTATCCAGACATTATTGCTAGAGAGTCCCGGAAAGTTGCCCCGGATATGGATGGTGATTACTGGCAAGGGACCCCTCAAGGACAAGTATATGGCTGACGTGAAGAAACTTGAAAAAGAATGGTCGTATGTGCGGTGTACCAGCCTGTGGCTGGAGGCCGAAGATTACCCTTTGCTGCTAGGTGAGGCGACAATCATACCAGAACTCAGCTCACGGTGGCTCCAGGATCCGCTGATCTAGGAATAAGTTTGCATTCCAGTTCTTCTGCGCTGGATTTACCCATGAAAGTGGTGGACATGTTTGGCTGTGGTCTGCCTGTTTGCGCGCTTGATTTTGCATGGTGAGGAGTGTGGATCGTTATAAATGTTGACATTGGCATGATTTCCCCAGCCTTCCGGAACTAGTTAGAGATGGTGAGAACGGACTGATATTCAAAAACGCCGCGGAATTGGTCGGTCAAATGGAGGTGAGTTGCGGAAAGTACTCTCAAGAGCCGGCTCACTCCCCTGATAGGTGTTGCTTATGTCCTTCCCCGATACCCCTGCGTTAGAGAAACTACGTTTCTTCCTGCAGACGGCAACGCAGACCCGTGCATCGCATCCGATTCGGCATAAGGAGAGTCATCAGTGGGAATGGGGTACTTGGACAGATAACTGGAGTCGTGTTGTGAGGCCTCTGGTACTGAAGGACGCGGAACGCTTTGAATAGACTGGTGATGATCTGCCATTGGGACGAGTATCACAAAGCTTGATGTAGCCATCATTGAAACCAAGGAAATGACACTCATATTGGCACACGGAGATCGCGACAAACGTGCATGCCCTCTGAACATTTTTATGCCGTATCTTACCCGACCACCCTACCCGAGGGATAACTGGTAGGATGGCTGGGCAGGAGCCGGATGGCACCCTCGACAACACCAGCTCTCAGCCTACACCCCGAACTGTGCAAAGTAAGAACTGTTGCGTATGCTCTCCGGCTCTGCGGTAACCACGAACAGATTACCGGAAACTGTGCATCCTGTGCGGCGCTGTTGTCGGCGTCATCATTCTCGCTCTCGCTCTCGGGCTTGGACTAGGCTTGGGGCTCAAGAAAAAGAACAGTTCATACACCACTACGAATTCGACCTTCCTTCTTGACACGTCATTCAACATCGCCTCTACCCCGACGACTAGATATTATGAATGGACCATCGAGGAAATCCCCGGATCACCCGATGGTTTTGAGCGAACGATGCTTGTCGTCAATGGTGAGTGGCTCTCGCGTGTGCCTACCGACTATTTCGTCTGACAGGCTATCCAGGACAGTTCCCAGGACCGTTGGTTGAGGTCAACAGCGGCGATGAGCTCATCGTGAACGTCTTCAATAAAATGTCGAATGGCACCGCCATTCACTGGCATGGCCAGTTCCAGAACGGAACCAACTACATGGACGGTACAAGTGGTATCACTCAGTGTCCTATTCCACCGGGAATGAACTTTAGTGAGCTTGTTCAACCATACTGGCGTATGACAAATTGCTCAAGTACCATTTTCAGCCTACCGTTTTACCATCAATCCTGAGCAATATGGCACCTATTGGTGGCACGCACACGCCTCTACTCAATATACTGACGGTATATACGGCCCGCTCGTGATTCACTCTCCTAATGAACCAATATATGGTTCGTACGACCGTGAGGCGCTCGTCATCATGTCAGGTCCGTAATTTGCGCGTCATGTATAAATTCTTGACGAACCATCAACTGCAGACTGGTATCATGAAATGTCATCGGGATTGCTAGTTCAATTTCTTAGCAGCGCCGGGTATGAGGGATCCAATTATAACGGATCCAATCCTGGTGCCGAACCGCCCCCAGATAGTGGTCTCATCAACGGCAAAATGACTGGTTCCGCTTTCGACTTTGAACCCAACCTTCGTTACCGTCTCCGACTGATCAACATGGCTACGCTCACGGACTTTATTTTCAGCGTCGACGGTCATGTTCTTTCGGTGGTGGAAGCCGACGGTACGAGCCTGGAGCCTGTAGATGTACACCGTGTCCCGCTTTCCGTTGCCCAGCGCTACTCGGTCATTCTCAGCACTAATCAGACCGCCGGTTCGTACAACGTTCGCGCGGAGATGCAACAGTCATGCTATAAACTTTCGAACCCCAACTTGAATCCGATCGTGCTCGCGACACTGACGTATGGAGCGACGCCTACCACACCGAACTCGACGGATTGGCCAGACTCTTACCCCGAGCTCTGCTTGGACCTGAACAACACCATGATCGTGCCCGCGATTGCGATGGATCCGCCGAATAGCACTCAGCCTGTCCTCATTTCAATGTCTTTCCAGCAAACTGTCCAGTCTGGCGGGAAACAAGTGCTTGCGTATATAAATGACACCAGCTGGCAATCTCAGACTACAAATCCGACACTCCTTCAGTTCTATCAATCAGGTGCACAAACCATCTTTGACAACACAACGCAGCTCGTGGTCGTCAACGACGAGATTTCCGTTGTCGATGTGGTCATTAACAACTATGATGATTCGAGTCACCCGTGAGTAACAGTCTCATTGACTTTGCTCGGTGATGTCTGATACTCTGACATAGCTTCCATCTTCATGGCCATTATTTTTGGATTCTAGGGGAGGGCGACGGGTATTACCAACCTGGTATTTCCAATGTTACACTCGTCAACCCACCGCGCCGAGACGTGCTCACTCTCCCGGGTTTCGGTTGGGTTCGCATCCGCTTCGTTGCTGACAACCCAGGACTTTGGGCATTCCATTGTCATATTGGATGGCACATGGCTTCTGGCCTCTTAATGCAGTTCGCAAGCTTGCCGAATAAAGTGCAGGAATTCCAGATCCCTTCCTATCTGCAGCAACAATGCTCGGAACAGTCGGGTGGGGCAATCGTGAACAAGAGGAGTAGTAAGGGGCTCTCATTGGATATATAGATAGTGCCCAGTAGTTTTCAATAGTAACGACATTCAACCTCTGTCCTCTATAATCCTCTATAAACCATCCATGAAATTCGCGTTGAACGTGATGGGCGTGATACAAGCCCATTCGTTGAAATTATGCAGTGAATCACAAACCGAGCACCTCCCTAACCGATCTCCACTTATGTCCTTCCCAAACCTTGTTACCGCTATTCGCATTTTCTGGAATATCCCTGTCAACGTAGTTGTCCCAGCCCGAACTGAGCCTTCCTTCATCGAATTTGCGCTGGAGAAATGTCTGCTTTACGAATCCCTCTGGAAGTTCTGCCACGTGTGCGACTGGTACGGGGGGATCGCGAGCCTCGTAGAGGGCACCAATGGAAGCGAGGGACATTCGATCGCCCTCGATGCGAAACGTCGCATTATGGAGGGATGCAGCGGGTAGCGTAGTGAGGACATGGCCGAGGTATCCTAAGAGGCAATTGACTCGTGACTTTTGCATAGACATATGATGAGATACTTGCCCGCGACGTCGTCCAAAGACGTGAAAGAACAAAAAGCAGTATGTTCTCCCAGGAGGTGAAACTTGCCCAGTTCGACGCCCGTCAACCATGGGATGAATTCTATGAAGCCGCCGCTCTGTTCAAGAACTAAATTCACCCCTCGCAAGAAGCGCAAGTGATAAAACACGTACATAAATGCGGAGAGTTGGAATTCCAAGCGACTTGACATAGTCTGATGAATCACGTCGTCACGAGTCCGAGTCGCCAACAGTTCGACCAGCTCACCAGCAAATTCGGATTTGATGGCGATGTGGCCATCCTTGCCGCCCTCAGTGGGCATTCCGTACTCTGAGGGTACAAACAGCTTCACGCCCGCCTCCTTGGCTGCCTCTGCGATAGGCCGTTGGGCCGGAAGTGCACCATATGCCAGTGCAGAAATGACCACATCCACGTTGTGGTCCCGCAGGATCGTCGCGAGCGTCGTTACGTCTGTGTAATCCACCGTGGCAATCTGGGCCCCATTGAGAAGGGGACTCTGGGTTGACTGGCTCCCGGGGCGTGCAAGGACGATCACAGATGCGCCGCGGCTGATCAGCGCCTTGTCACTGTCATGAGCCAAGTTCGACACGGAAAGGCAAGAAACGCCACCTGTACGATGCGTCCACCGATGGTAGGACCTGCCCCCACAACTGCGAACGATGTGTAGCCTGACATGTTGGGTGAGAAACAGTTGATGCTCCAAGCCGCTTTTTAAGGGCGAAACCCGTTGGATCGCGCGCTCCGAGATTGTCCTACCGATGGTGTTGCATGACTGAGCAGGTCAGGCGACACCGTGACCCGGGACTGGATGACTGATTCATCAGTAAGAGAGTGAGGGTACGCATCCGAGAAATGAAGCGAAAACCCCGACGCGGAGGCCGGCGGTCCTGCACGCTTCAACGATGAGGCTCGTTACCCCGTTTGTCTCGTTGTGCTTGCTCATCCTTGCCTGGCCAGTGAGCGCAACTGGACCCTCTGCGCGTCGCCCAGCAAGTCCTCAGCAAGTCAACCGTTGGTTGTTGGAGGCTCGTTCAAGAGCATTAGCCGCCAAGACGACCCCTCTGCTTCTCCAAGACTCGACGACGGGCTTCGCCTTGGAACCCCCTGCTAGCTACCCAGAATTTCCAGAACAGTTCTTTGAACAACCTGTTGACCATGCCGACCCATCGCAGGGAACGTTCAAACAACGTTATTGGGCCAATACCCGACACTATAAACCCGGTTCTGGTGGTCCAGTCATTGTGATAGATGGTGGTGAGACGAGCGGTGTGGATCGGCTTCCCTTCTTGGATACAGGAATCGCAGAGATCTTGGCTAACGCAACAAACGGTGTCGGTGTCGTCCTCGAACATCGCTACTATGGTAGGCCCTATGTCTCCCGTGCCTATCCGTGGTCATTTCATGCACACAGGAACATCCATCCCTGTGCCCGACTTCAGCACGGACAACTTGAGGTGAAGTTACTCCTTGATTCAGTTTGATATGGTGACCGTTTACGTGGACGCGACAGATGGTTGAACAACGATCAGGCTGCTGCAGATTCTGCTAATTTTATGAAGCATGTCAAATTTGAGGGTATTGACGAAGATTTGACAGCCCCTGGCACCCCTTGGATCTACTATGGTGTGCGTAGCGATATCTCACCAGTCTTGTCACGCTTTCGAAGCTGAGAATGCCCAATAGGGCTCTTATGCGGGCGCTCGTGCGGCGCACATGAAAATTTTATACCCAGAACTTGTCTTTGGAGCAATTGCCTCGAGCGGTACGGTTTACTATACAAAGTAGCATTGCACTCGCTCAACGTCACACAGGTGTAACTCATGCTAGCCTTTCAAATTGGGAATACTTTGAAATAATCCGCACAGCTGCCGATCCTGTGTGTTCTGCACACATTGAGAACACGATTTTGACAGTCGATGCCCTTCTTCGAATTCCGTATATCAAGGACCTCGTCAAGGCACTGTTCGGACTCCAAGATCTCCAGCATGACGATGATTTTGCTTCTGTTCTGCAGGTGAGTGCACTCTTGACAATTGTGGAACGGCATATTGAATGGCCTAAAGTTTCCACTGGAAGTATGGCAATCCAAGAACTGGGACCCAACTTTGGGTAGCACAGAATTTGATGAGTTTTGTGAATCGTTGAGCGGACCTATATTTGGTGCTGCTCATATCGCCACCCTGCCAATTGGACATGAAGACCGTCTGTTGGCTCTATGGGGCGACTTCAAGTTGGATTTCTCGGTTTTGAATTACGCCCGGTGGATCAGGCAGGTGAGAGGCTTTCCTGCCCCCTGTCTCGAGGCAATTGAAGGGCATTCCCTCAACACATTGATCCCAGACTCAAGTTAAGCCTTGCCTTGATTCTGGTCTAACAGTGGAAGAGGTCAGGATTATTGTTATTATTATTCTGTTCTTAGAATGACCCCGAATCAGTGTTTTGGGACGTACGATGATACCAAGTATACCAACACCCTTCTCTCTCAGGAGTGGCGTCTATGGCAATTCCAAGTCTGCACTGAGTGGGGCTATTTCTCTGTATGCTCTTTCTATTACGCTGTCAAAGGAGATGCTAACAGTTACACAGACTGCACCGCTTGACCCAGACCACCCTCGGATAGTGTCTAGGCTGTTGACTTTGGACTATGCTTCAAAAATTTGCCGACAGGTGAGCTTTTTGACGCGTTGGCTTTCATTTCAGCAGACCTGACACCCTCTCCAGGCGTTTCCTCCCGGAAAATACTTTACGGTC
>JBBPUC010000159.1:0-40054 GCA_038094375.1 Tubosaeta aff. heterosetosa | reverse complement strand
TACAAACTAGTTTCGTAGTCCCAAAGTATTCTTCCTGATTTAGCAGTAAGTAACATCATATCAGTCTACTGGATATATCTTATCAGAGCTTCTACATTTACAGTCATATGGTGATACGTTGCAGAACGTACCAAAAAATTGGCGCGTTTGGTTAATTGCTCCTCTTTTGTCCGTTGATACACAATGGCTTCCACATTCGCCTCAGTGCAATCTGTATAGTATGACTCGTAAATTTTGCCTTACATAAAAAGGTAGAGGTGCTTTCACTTTTTTCATGTTCTAAAGATGTCTTACATTAGGGCCTGCCACACGAGCGCGAATCGGCGAAGTCCAGTGAGTACGTATTCACTTATGTACAAGAGCTTAGGCCTCACAGGCCTCAGGGCTGAATGGGGCGGCCGGATCATTTCCAGATCAAGATTGCGTAGTTGATGAGGCAGCACCCCTGAAGATATATTGAAGCCATTATTGAAAGCTGTTCATTCGCTTTTCGTCTTCCGCTCACTCGCTCGCCCATCTTTCTCATGCTCGCCTCAACCTGCTGTGCGCTAACTGTCTAGTGAAGGACGCGGGTGTAGGTTACCCGCTGCGGGTCACGGGTATGGGTACGGGCTGGGGCCAGCCAACCCGCCAACCTGCCATACCCATGACCCGTGACCTACTCACACCATATTTGGCCTCCCGCCAAACAACCCATCACCATCGACTAGGGCGACGTTGCGAAATGGCGCGCCTGCTGCCGCCATCACTATCGCGATGACGATGAGGGCGAGGGTACACAATGGCGTGCCCACCACCACAGCGCCGACGACGAGGGCAACGGCGCGAAATGGTGCACCCCTTGTCACTACCGCCTTTGCCGCGACGACGACGAGGGCGAGGGTGCGCAACGGTGTACCCACCACCACAGCGCCGACGATGAGGGCAACAGTGCGAAACGACGTACCTGCGCCACCACCGCCATTCCTACGACGACGAGGGTGGGGGTACACAGCGGCGCACCCACCATCACAATGCCGACGACGAAGGCGACATCACAACAACAACAACAACGCCGAAGGCGAGTGTACGCAACGGCACACCCACCACCACAGCACCAAAGACGAGGGCGTAGGGGCGAAACGGCATGCCTACCACCTTGACGACGACAGCAACAGGGTGGCGAGAGGCAGCGGTCTGCCCGTCACCATCACGCGACGACACGGGAGGCGAGGACTACACAACAGCGCACCACCACTCCACCGTGACGACAACGAGGGGGCGAAGGGCCATACCAGTGGTGACATCACGCCCACCACTACTTTGCAATTCCGACTCTATCTTCACCATTCCGTGACGAAGACGGTAGCGGTAGCGGCGACAAGGTCGCGCAACCGCGCGCTATGTATCTCAGTAACTGTACCTAGTTGTGAGGACTCCTCACATGCCACTGAGGACTACCAGTAATTTGATAAACATTTATATTGTTCTACAAGCCAAGTTGGTTACTCTATCGACAAGTGTAAAATTGGGCAGGTGCAACATTTTGTTTGTCTTGGTTCAAGGCTTAAAGCGTTCCAAGGCTATATAAAGCTCGATACGATTTATACTTGACGAAGCAAAATGGTAGTCTTGACAAGGCAATATCTACCCTTGCCAGAAAAAATTATTCGTGTGATACTTGTGCCTGATGCGGGAATTGCTTGCCGTTTCACCAGTGAACACAAATCAGGTTTACTTTGGGCAGGGCGCAAAGCGTTAGAAGACATTATATATACTTGCCAACCCTAGCTGCAACGGTACGCTCGATAAAGATTATAATCTAATTACATAACCTGGCAGAAAGAAAATTTTCCCAGTGATGAGAGACAGAGTTTATCAAGGCGCACTGGAATGTAACAAACCTAAGGATATGTAAGGTGGCGTCGAGGGCCCTGGGATGCACCATGTTGTTTTGCAAACTGAGGGTTAGATAACGGTTATCAGCGGCGTTGGTGACACTCGAGATCTAACCTTGTAACGCGGGCTGAGCGTAGAGTGCTATTTCAAGCGATGCCAAAAGGGGAATGAATGGCCCAGCACTTGGCCGGCAATCAGAATCCAGATTGCGGCTGCGAATAGTCATGGTGTGGCGAGCAGCAAGAGGACAGTATCTGGAGTTTGGAATGATTGGTATTGTTCGGTGGTTATGGACCAAGTACTCGTGTTTCACCCGACCGGCGCCACGCTGGACAGACGTAAGGGTAGCACAGCCACGTATTGACAGCCTTTCTGGATCCACATGACGGACACAACACCTAGTTCGGACCCGGTGACCCAAACGAGCGTGCAAGAGCGCATTCAAACGCTGACAGATGTCCATAACCGCTTGCAGACGCTTCGTCATCTGCCCACGCTGCTTTTGCGGCCCCCGTCAGCATCACGGCTGGCCGATTTTTCACCGTCGTTTGACGCCACGATAGATCGAGAACTGGGGGTCACCTTCAACTCGACGCCCACGCACGACTTTCGGGTTTTACGGGACTTTGCGGAGGTGCTGTGCAGCGACAAGGTTCAGGAGGCGTTGCGAGCAGCACGGACGAGCGAAGAGACGGATCAGAGCGAACTCTGTCTGTTTGTGCAGCGGAAACGAAAGTAGGTGTGTGCATTAGGTTTGGAGCGAGGCATGACATGTACTCGCAGACGACCCCGATCACCTGTTGGCTCACCACAGCCCTATGTGCCGTCACCCCCGCGGTCGTCGTCCTTGTTTGCGTCGCCCGAGGACGAGCCAGCGCCTCTGCGTGCAGAGTCTCTGGTCGAGTTTGTGCGCGAGTTCAACCGAGGCCATGCCAAGGAAGCCAAGTCTAGACTGGTGGTCTGGACGCGGACCCAGGCGACACAGGATGCACTCAGGAAGGGGGCGTCACCGACGAGTCCGGTCGTGCTGCGGTTCCTGATACCAGACGTGCTGATGGCGTACATATCGTTGGTGTTTGAGGGCGCAGAGAGTCCGCTCATGGTGGAGAGCGTGGCTGCGTTTGGACCGAGAGAAAGAAAGTTACCACACGAACAATCAGACTTTTCTGTGTTCCAAGAGCTGTCACAGCACCTCGCCAAGATGCTCGAGTCGCACCCGCGTGTGCCAGTGCAGGTGTTGATGGTGAGTGCGGTTTCATTAGGTGTCTCATTGCTCATGATGGTTAGAATGTACTGGTATCCTACCGGGGGTTGTTCATGGAGCGGTGCGCCCGGTGCGAGCGGGTCCTTGCAGCTGAGGGCTACGTTCCGCCAGTTGGACGGGTGTTTGTTGTGGATTGTTTGGAGGCGCGGCACAATGTGTGTGCGATGGAGAATTAAAACTCCGCGAGCAAAGTTTAATGATGTCGCCGATCTTTGCGAGATCTCATCTCCCGATTTTATCATTTCCCAATTTGGACAGGTCTTGTTCAGTGCAAAAACAGAAATCACAAAGCGGCCATTGTCAATCTCAATTTAAATCCCGGCCAGAAATCCTCCATCTCATCTTCTCCTCCCACCATGTCCCTCACTACTGCTTTAAACAACATCACCCCGGGCCGCCCTCCCCGTCTCGCTTGCTCCTCCGTAGACCTCCTCTGGGTCATGAGCTACGGACCAGGCACAGGCGACCAGGGCACCCCTATCCACGTCAACTTTACTTGCAAAGCCGATCTCGCGATTGGCGTTCACATCCGTCTCGTCGTCGGCCGTCGTGCAGTCACCACTCAGGTTCATGGCTTAGATGCACCCGGCTGCGGCCACTGGCAGCTCACAGGCCATGCGCCTTCCTTCTCAAAACAAAGGTCTACATCTCCTATGGTGCCACTTACCATCCAGGCCGTCGACAAGCTAAATCAGGTCGTGGACTCGGTCACCTTTGGCGACTTTGTCTACCAAGACACCGGTGCGTGCCTCGTTTCTCTTTGGTTCATGTCTCATGCCACTCCAGACGCGCCAGAGCCGCCGCGCAGGCCTAGTCTCCGCACCTCTGTAGATGCGCTGGACCGTCCCAAGCGCCGTAACCCCTACAGCCAACCCCAGACGCCCTCTTCCTCCGACTCGGAGTACGGCTCGCCTCGCAGCCCTCGCCCCATTTCGCAAACACTCAGACGTGCTTCACGCCAGCAGATTAGCACCGAGGAAGACACAAACAAGACCGTCATCCTCGATATCACTACTCCCCTCGACGACTTTTGCTTCGACTGGGACGAGTCTGAGCTCAACGCGGGCCGAAGACTCGTCCGCTTCCGACGTCTCCAGGATGGAAACAAACTCATCGTCTCCGCAGAGCGGATCTCACAAGCGGAGTACGACCCAGACGACATCGTCATCTCTTGCATCTACCGTCAAGAGACAGACGCGTGCTGCGTCACCTCGGTCGACATCATCCATCTCCTGCAGCGCCTGGTCGAGGCAGATTTCGAAGTTGACGAGAAGAATCGCATCCGCAGAAATTTGGAAGGACTTCGTCCCACCACCGTATCAAAGACCCGTCCTGGCTTCGAAGCATTCTTCCAGCGCATCATGGACTTTCCAGACCCCAAACCGAGAAAGATAGAGAAAGACGTCAAGGTCTTTGACTGGAAGCTCTTACCACATGCCCTCGACAAGATTCTTTCCAAATACGTAAGTTGAGCACCTGGTCGCCTTCCACCCTTTTAATCATGTCACCCAGTCCCTTTGTGCACCCCCGACTACCCGTTCGCCAAAGGATCAAGAGCCAACTGCACTATCCCCACAAGCATCCACTTCGGGCGGCACAGTGTACGCTGATATCCCCTTCCAGCTACCACGCGAGCCGTCCACCAACACATCGTACCTCTCCCACCTCTCTCCCAATCTCCAGCGGGTCCAATTCCCCTCTGAGTGCAGCCCAGATTCTTCGCCAGAGCTCCACCGTCGGGCGTCACTCCCAGAAGACCAGCTACAGTCCATCTACCTCGACAGCGAGGTCATGCGGTCCTGCTTTCCCGTTGGCCCAGACTTGGTCTACGGAACCTCGGTCCCTCCCATGTATACCGCCGACCCGCCAGTGATGCTACACGATACCTTGTTTGTCGGAGACCAAGCGCGTTTCGATTGGACCTCCAACGATGCCTTGCTCACAGAACCCCTGTTTTCGCCCGTGTTTGGATATAACCAATCGGATTCCACCGAGTCCGACAACCTCGTTCCTGCGCTGCAGTACCCCGCGTTCGACGCGTTCGAGTTTCAAACGCAGCACCACATGACAGCGCAGCATGCATGATTTCTTGTTCTTTCCATGTTTACGGTATCTATTATCTAACTTGCTGTATCGATATCTCCCCATGTTCCCGTGTACTCTACGATGGACATGCCACTCTTTGTGTTACATTCCCTTCTTGTTTTTGGGTATCTGTCATGTGGGTATGAATAAGACTAAAATAATCCACTAGAATTTTCAAGGATACACGTGAAAAAGATTGCAATTTCATGGTCGATCACACAATGTATACTTTTATACACATCACCCCCTCCGCGTCCTGAGACTCCCAAAGCGGGAAAAGCGGCCTTTGATGCTCCCCACGATCGACGCACCCGACGGGCTGATCACCGAGGGCGCGTTGGCGACCGTGATCAGCGAGTTTCGGGGAGATCCCGTACCCGCCTCGCTGCTCATTGCGTCCTGGCGCCACCCACTCGCGACCGCGTTGATACCATGGCGCGCCACATGCGCCGCGTGCAGCTGCAGCGGCGTGCGTTTCACAGGCGACATCTCGGCCGGTGTCGGGGACGGCAAGGGCTGCGTTGTGCTCAGTGAGAGCGCCGGCCCGCTCTGCCCGCTCGACACCGATTGCTGCACGGACGCATCCTCCGACGGCGGTGGGTCTGCCCGCGGGTATGTCGGCGCCGCCTCGAACCCGCCCTGCGCCGCAATCCGCGCAATTTCCTCGAAAAAGTGCTTACGGAAGAGATCCTCCATCGTCGTGTGGAAGCGCAGCATCTCAGGCGGGCAGATCTGGCCGTGCAGCTTGAGGCAACTGTCGATCACGCGGACCTGCGAGGGGTCAGTGTTGGGCTGGCCAAGGAGACCGAGGACGTACGTGGTCATCGATCGCGGTGCGCAGCCGCTCGACTTGTTCCTCCCGGTCGGAATGTCGTGTGATATAGGAAAGGTTGAAAAAAGCTTCGCGGTACCCCGGGATGCTCTCCGCCGGTGGGTCCACTGCGCTGTTGAGCGTCATCGAGAGCGCATTGGTCGAAAACACTTGGGCGGTCTTGGCAAGCGCAGAATATCTCAGGTGCAGCGAGTCGAGCTCCCGCGTCTTTTGTTCCACTTCATTGTAGGCGTGATTGACGGGCGAGATCTCGACCACTTCCCACTCAGTGATGTCAGATCGACGGAGGACAGTGGGGAAGGCTTGCTCGGTCGTGTAGCATGTCTTTTCGAGCCACACTTCCTCGTTGCCGTCTCGGTCGGTTTTGGTGATGGATCGCGTACTACTGAAAACGTTCACAGAGCTGCTCCAAATATTCAATACAAGCTCTTGAAAAAACATAAAAGACTTGCCTGTGCTCATAATAATTTCGTACAGCTGGCGGAACATCCGGACAGGTGAAAATCGAGAGCGTTCGATTCGGCTCCGGCGAAGCGGCCGTCACTTGTATGTATTGGTCCGTGCCGAACCGGATATCCACCGGAGGATCTCCGGGCGTCTTCAGCAACTGAGATCCTGGATGTTTGCTGAGCATTCGTTCACAGAATGTCCCGTATTTTTCCCATTCATAGCCGCGATACTACACCGAAAACTGAGTTGAAATGCGAACAATACGTTGCACAACGTACTATGAATTGTTTGCCACGGATCGCATCTGGGAACTCGCCGAAGAATGCAACGCGGAAATAATCTGGATAGTAGCGTTGATCGCTTATAATGTGCTCCAACAACGTTGCTTGATGACGAAGAATTTCCGCCAGCCGTGTACTAGAGCCAACGTCAGCATCAAGTGAAAGAAGTAAGCGCCGGCACTACTAGTTGAACGTCACCTCGGCGTGCTGCTTCGCCAACTCTTTACATATATCAATGGCGCTCTCGTATGCTTTACCCTTGCCTGTGATTCGATTGTCAGCACCAAAACCGTCTCGAGCAGGTCAGACGCACCGAGGTAATCGAGAATCAAGAGGCAAAGCGTTTCTTTGCGGTGGAACTGGGACTGCTGTGGCAACCCGAGATCCTCCATAGGAGGCACAAACGAGTATAGGTCCCATTCGTGGAGATCTGAGTGCAGCTTGAGCGTCAGCGCCGCTTCCACATAATTTTGTGATTGTAAGTGGGCCTAACGCGTCGTCAGCAAGGGTACGAAACGACAAACCATCCTGACCTACGTTGACGAGTTGGTGCACGTATTTAATATACATTTCCTCCCGTCCGATTTCTCGAATAAAGTTCATCAACCGCAACTACCAAGCGTGAGCAAAATCGATAGTCAATCAGTCGGGTGGTGCGTACCGTAGCAATCACTCGGTCGTCTGCAAACTCTTCACCCTCGGGTAGACTCCTCAGATTCAGCAAGAGTTTGAGGAACGCGTCCACACAGTCCAAAAATATCGATACACGTTCGCGGAGCGGCTCGTCCACCTGCTCCGACTCAAACAGCTGACGCAGATGCGCAATGAAAAACGAGCGCGAAATGTCGTCGCCCTTGGATTGTGACATGAATAACGAGTCCAGTTTTTTGACGAGCTCGTTTTCAATTTGTTCGAAGTGGTCAAACTGTTGGTATTCCGAGATGATCATACCGAATAGGATGCCGACGGCATTGTTGCGCAGTGAGTCGTGATGGCTCAGGCAGAGATTCATGATTTGACCGATAAGTGGTCGGAGAACCGGTCTGTAGCCCTAACGAAAGATAAATGACGAGATGCACAAAGACACGCCGTCACTCACGCTTCGTGACGGTTCTGCGTCAGGGGCTTCGGGCCATGAAAGCGCATCCCAGAGGCGTAACAAGATATCAGCGCCTTCTCCACGAATATCACCTCCAAGCCGCCATACAGCACGACGTTTCTGCGCCAAAGTTAGCTCGGAATCGCAAGCATTCGCAATACACACCTGGGCCGTAAAGTCTTCGATAATGAGTTGATCCGACGAGAGAAGGTTGAACAACATGTGAAATGCATCTCGCCACAGGTCCAGCTTGAACTGCTGCGCATCTGACGGCGGAGGTACAAATATGTTCTTCAACAGCGTCGACACAGGGTCCATGATCTTGATCAGAACCTTGTGCGCCAACACATTTACGTTCAGCCAGGTGCTCGGCCATGCATCATTGTCCAGGATCGAGGTTGCGACCTTGAAAAATTGCGTCAAGAGCGCAGCAAAATTGTCCCGTCCCTCAATATCGTGGCTCGACTCGAGGAAATTGTAAATGTGCTTAGTCGGCGCGGACAAAATGAGAGCGAGGAAAACAATAGCAGTCTCTCCCAAGCCTGGGTTAAAGGGGCTGTATTCTTCAGTCATGTTGGATATGCTGGCAGAGTTTCGGTGTGAACTGGGGAGAGGTGTCGTTAGAGAGAATGGGTAAGACTCGGGGAATGTGACGGGTGCTGGTGCGGTACCCATCGTAGGCGTCTTCGCACGCTCGATAGCGCGGTGATTGACAGGATTCTGGAACTCCCGATACGAGTCTAAAAGTCTAAAAGAAGGCTGAGTCGCCAGCTTTGCGCGCAAACGGTCGGACTTGCCTCGGCAACAGCATGAGCAGATACTCTACGTTGTCTTGCTCTTGTCTAAACAGCAGCCGGTCCGACAGTACCGCAGAGGAAACCAATTGTTGCTGCAACTTGTCCAACATCACGGCAAGAATGGTCACACATAACCGTACGGACTCCAACCAGTTGACGCGTGAGGTATCCTTGGCACTGTCCGAGTCTCCCATTTGCGTCTGCGTGAATTCGTCATAGCGACCAAAGTAGGGCTTGATCCAGAGCACTACAGCCTGAACGAGCAACGTACGTGACTGTGGGTCGTCAAACAAGAACCCCTTTACGATCTGCAGATACATGATGAGCCGCCAGATGATGATCTTGCCTTTGGCATTGGATATCGCATTGGCAAAGTTGGTCGCAACAGTGACGAGCTCGATAGTCGACAGTATTTTGGCGAGTTCAGGCAGTATGGACGTAAAGTGCTGCAAGGCAATCGTCTGCGTGCCAATGATAGATTGGGGAGACGTGGTCGCCATCATGCGATTTACCTCGGTCAGATGCGTTCGAACCTCCTTTTTGAACGTCGCCTCCATGTGTTCGGCTGTCGCACCGCCCGACATGCCCAGCTCCGTGGTTTTTTGCAACTCTCGTGCACGCGTGATAAACTTGAAGATGTAATGCCAGACCTTGAGCGCTGCCCTCAGAGGAGACGCCGTGTCTGTGCCAGTAGGATTCCTCAACAACCTGTCCATAGACCTAATGATATGTGAGGATGCAGTGGCGCAGTTGAAGTGCTGTTCAATGTACACGTCCAGCACGGGCTGGAAATTACTGAATCTTCTGTCTTGAACAATCCCGAGCACTGTCACGAGCGCATTGAACACGAGGTAGTCCATCTCCCCGGATTGGTTCGTTTGCGAGACGAGGATGCCAAAGAGCGAATCAAAAATGTCGCGCAAAAACTTGACGATTTCGCCTTCCCCGACAAAGGTGAACTTGCTGAGGACGGTGGAAAGAAGTTCCTTGTCTGGTATCTGCTCCCACTTGAGAAGACTGAGCAACACTGGGTTTTGGGTAAACTTGGTGGAGCACAAAGAAGATCGAACGATGAGGGTATCGCGGAGGGGTAAGGCGAGTCTTTGAAGATCATTAGAAACGGTTACTTGCTCTGGGCGCTGCCCGGGCAAAACCCAAGGCGACGACGTCAAATACATGTCAGGCGTGACCTGCCCGAGTCTGTCTGCTTTGTATAAAACCAGGGTGTGGCTACCATCCTCTAGGAATGCACCTTGTCCAGGGAATAGAGGCAAGAACGCGAACGCAAAGGGTCGATCTGGTCCCAATGCACGATTCCCAGTTCTATTCCGGAACGTGAAAAACAGGTGCCAGTCGGGCACGCCTCGGAGAGGTAACCGAAGTTTGATGAGTTCACCATACGTCGGTTGGTTGTTACGCTCAAACACCATCGAATGGAACTGTGTCACAGGTGGCTCGCCAGCCCCAAGAGAGATGGCATTCTCCACCTGAGAACCTGAGGAATCCCTAACTTCGATGGTGACCTGAATGTTCTGAGCGGTCGGGCCGGGTCTAGCAAAGTTGACTACGCTATAGCGCGCAGACTGCGTGTGTGAAACGGGGAACTCTCCGGACCAGAGCTTGATATAGAGCTCATTACGAACGTCACCCGGGAATACAACATCTGGGAAGCCAAGGCGAAGTGTAAGCGGGACATCCTGAAGAACAGACATGTTCTCCTTGACGATCGTAGAAGCATCTCCATAGAAGACCTTGACCGATACTGCGAGCATCTCGGCCCTGAAGAGATCGTTTGAGTTGCTGAATACAGACAAAGGGAATAATGAGGTACCTGGGGGATTTTACGTACTCTCTCGAGTTACCCGCAATAATATCCTGGTGAAGCATCGAAAACAATGCCTCGTTAGCGGGAACATAGATAGGCATCGTGTGTTCACGTATTGGAGACACGTTAGATCCCTCCGCTACCATCTTGTTCAACTGTGCCAACTCGAGCACAGCACAACCAAACGGACGACGGTAATTGGAAGTTTCAAGGAATCCTTGGTTGGAGGAACTCCGCGTCGTTCCAGGTGACTCGACGAGCGAGATCGATGATTCGGATGGTCTTCTTCGAGCACCCTCCGGGCCGGGCAAACCGGAACTGATACTGGAAGCCATTCTCATCGCTCCGTTGCGAACGATCCGGCACACTAGGAACAAGGTATCTTGTGCATCGCTTTGCGCGATATCAATGAAGAGCGTGCGAGCACGTATCGTGGAACCACCCTCTCGAGCAAGCACACCATTGTGGTTCAACACAACATAACATTCCTCAGTCACGAACCGTGGGTTATCTGAGTGTTTGTAGATGGAGAAGAAGAGTTCCGCTACCTCTCCAGGCGCACAAAAGGAAGCGACGAAAGCACGAAGATCGAGAAATATGTGGTAAAACTTGGCAGGAGATGGTTTCGCGGTGGGGGTGCTCGGCGGTATTGGAGAGGTGAGAGAGCCGATGAGACGCGAGGAATGGCGAGGACGCGCCATGTCGGGGAAAGCAGAATGGGCTGGTGTGGGGATCGGGACCAAGGGCGTAAGCAACTCCGCGGGCGTACCCTTCAAAATGCTGTGATGATCCATTTGCACATTCGTGTACGCCAGAGCGGTTTGCATGGCATACATCCTGACGGCACTGACCCAGCTTCGCATGTCAACCTCGCCTTCGACATCAACGGTGACGAGTGCCCCCCAAGTAGGATGCCTGACGATGATATCCAGGTCCTGGACCATGTTCCCGGTCACCAGTCTTGCTACGCAGTCTCTCCTGAGTGCTGTCGTTTCCTCTGCACTCAAGGTTTGCGCGAGCAACTGCCTCCGACCAAGATGCAAGGCCTCGATGTGAGACTTGACCGTATGAAAGAGCGAATATTGCCTTCTTGCCAGGTAGTGAAACATGAGACTATGCCATTCCCTCAACGCAGATGCAATCTCATCGACGATGGGCTGTACAGCACCGGATGCGGTGTCATCCCCAGACTTGAGCGACGGCCTGGGGGGCAGTGGCTTGAGCACTTCTTCAGAGGGTGCCGCAGAGTAGATGCTCGCGGGGTACACCGTGACTGCCGCGCGGGACGACTTTGCCTGGTCCGGGGGCGGAGGCAGCTTGAATGACCTGCGCTCGTCCTCCGCGCCCTCTCTCTCGCGATCCCGCTCCGTGGGCTCGCGGTCGCGCATAGGCTCAGCACCAGAGTTGGCACGTTCGCGCTTCCACTGTGCGAGATAGTCGGCGACGTGTGGTGTGACGTTGGGATGGTGGCCCGCCACGGAACCCGGGTTATTGATCCAGGTCGTGACGAGATCAGGGAGACGGCCTTCGGCGTCGGACAGTTCGTCCCGGGCATAGATATGAGACGCGGGGAAAATGCCGATGAAGACTTGTTGTGATTCATCTGCTCTGAGCGAGGTCGTGGCGGACCAGGCCAAGGGAGGTGGACGACGCGCCGTGCACACAACGTAGCTAGCGAAGAGGTTCAATTTCGGAGGGTATGCTGGAGAGTTTGAGACGCACCCGCGGTACCAGACACCCTCGACCTCCTTGGCCCTCGGGGTGTATTTCTCGAAGGCGTAGACTTCGTCGCCGACTTCGAGAGAGACGACGTCTCTGTGGCCACCGACCTCGGCATCCGAGACTTCGGTGATTGTGGACATGGGGCGTCGACCAGACATGCGGGTGTCGCGCTTTGAGGGAGACAAGGGATGGACTGCATAACCGTACACGATGAGGGGGAGAGGCTCCCAAACGCCTCTGCGTTGTGTCATGGGTTGATGCGAAAACACGGGCGACGTAATCAACAAGATGTCTCATATGTATCATACAAAAAAACACCAAGGGTCTCTCCAGGATCAAGAGGCCTATACGCCTCTCTGTGAGCGTAAACGATGAAGCGGAAGGCGTCTGGGAGCTCGCGAGCGACCTGTCAGATGAAGTTGCTCATCAGCAAACCGTAGCGACATCTCGTGACCATCGGATTAGTCTAGCCAAGTCAAACTCGATCGTACCTTGATTGACTCCTGCTACGAGAACTTTCCATGACTGATCTTGGAAGAACCTGCCTTGATTACTTTGGACATCGCCTCACATTCTCAACTCTATGGTTAGTGGTTGTTTGTCAAGACTGGGCCATTGTATTCATTCTTGTTACCAGGCAAATAATACTTTGGATCGTTCGCAATGCCCTATTGCAAAAGCCAACAAGAAGCCGGCGAAAGCTTGGCATAACAAGTTTGCCCCCCCTAAGAGATTCCAAGGACGTCTGCCTTTGTGTACATTCGAGACGCTGTTCCACGAAGCTACTAGTCCATTTTGTGGCTTGTTCACTCTGGAAGAATGACTTAGAAAAGTATTACATGACTGGGTAAGGTTTTCAACTTTAAGTTTCCTGATCTCCGTGTTAGACGTGGTAACCCTTTAGGACCCGTTCAAAGGGTTGGTCATGTCAATGAGTTTCCCCTCATCGCAGCTTCTATGCAGACTTCTCGCACGATAATCAGATGGTGGCCATTTATTCTGCAATCGGGCTCTTCCCTCCCGACGAACCACTGGGCACCGACCAGCCAGACCCAGCACGAACATGGCGCATTTCCAAGATGACACTCTTTACGGGACGCTTGATCACAGAGAAACTGCTATGCGGAGGTAGAGAAGAGTACATCAAGATTCTGGTCAATGATAATCGAACAAAGTCAGTCACGTTCTCATGACTAGAGTGGCAATCAATAGCATTCAACACCTTCGAGCATACTCACTTACTTCTTTGATCAATGGCCTCCACTGCGCAAAGCTAGGTCTGAACGTCCCGTAGATTCGACCAGACGGCGGTGACTGGTCCATTCGGGCCGCCAAAGCTGAGGGTAGAAAAGGCACTTAAAGAGAGCGAGTAGGAAACTACGTAGTTCACGGAGGTGTTGCCGATGGAGGAAAAAGAGCCAGCAACATAGTAGACATTGTTCATTGCGCATGCTGAGGATATCGAACCACCGGAATTCGTACTAGCTATGAAGGAGAGGGCACCTTGGGTCGTGCATGACAACGGAAGACATAGAGGAATCAAATGAGGTCGGGGTGTCGTTGAAAGTATCCAGGCCGGAGAATGCACCCCTCAGCCGTATGGGTCAAGTTGGCCTCACTGTCAACGACAGGGAGCAACGCGGATGCGATATGCGAGAGAGACAGTGACGGTGGGCCATAATTTGAGTGGGGGGATATGGCGGAGGCAGGGAGCGCCGGGACCAAGACGGAGGAGGGTATTAGTCTGGTGACCAGACCGCTATGAGGATGCCGAGGACGCGCGTCTTCCCACGCGCTAACCCTGTTCTGGGCAATAAGAGATATTATTGCAAAAAATCTTTTTAGGATTATATAATACATATTATTTTCTAATCTAGCGCGACTGTATTGGTCTCCGATTCGGTGCTCGACTACACACTAAACGAACTCGACCAACATTCCTTTGAAGAAATCGGCCGCCGGCTCCCTCTGGAGTATCTCGAAACGCTCTCTTATCACAACAAGGTCGATCCTCTACTTGTGTGTCTCATTGTCTACCGGCTTTCATCGAACGCTAACCTGTCGTGATGTGCCGTTCGTCCAGAGGAACAGGGTAAACGGTACGGCGAAGAAGAGGTTGTAATCGGAACATAATTTCGCAAACTGCATGACGGTGACCCGACAACGCTTAACAGGGCAGAACGCACACCGAATACGTTAGTGGGAATGAGAAATTTTTGGAACATACTGTATTGTAGTCTTTTAATGTATTCTCCCTGTGAGCGCGACCAGTTTCTGCCGCGTTACGCAGGATTTCCGTCAGGAGCGGTGCGTGTCCGGTGATAGCTTTCACGACCGAGGTCATGTCCCAATTCATCATCTTGTCTTGCGTGATCGAAGATATCTTTCCCTGCAGATCTTCCATCTCGTTCAAAACTCTGTGTGTGATTTGATCGAGCATATGTGGCTCCATCCAAGCGAGAAGCTGAGAGCGCCCTCAGGAATCAGCTTAGATCTTGTCGGACGGCTTTGCAAGCTTTCCAGCGGGTCTTTCCTTCGTAGCTGCGTAAAATCCTCCTCGATAGGCATAGAACGGGTCCAATATGGTGATCAAGGCAGTCAGAAGGGATAGTCGTCCTTCTTGTGATATATCAGTAGCTCGTTCGATCCGGGCGTTTTTCGACAGCTTAGAGGCCGTACGGAAACTGCAGGTAGTATTATAAGTTGATTCTCTGGAATATTGGTAGACGGAACGCAACTCATGGTTGGGTTGATGATCGAGCCAAACGGAAGTACAGGGGGTTGCTTACATAGTTATCCTAGACTTATTCTACTTCCCACGAGCTTATCTCATTTTCTTATTGCCCAGAATAGGGTTAGCGCGGGAAGATGCACGTTCAATGGCAACGACTTTTATCGACGGATTGCCTCGCCTCGGCATCACCAAGACGACTCGTAGCGTGGGTTGAATTCAGCAACGCGGGCGAACCGATCAGTAAGCCAGGGTGCAAAGGGGGAAGTGGTGAATTTTGCATGATGAATCCTGGTAAATGACAGTACCCGGTACACGATGCATAAGCCAAAACTTGTGACCCACAGGTTCCAATGGGCAGATGTTATTGAGATCCGTCGACTGAATCGCAAAATTTATAGGTGGACAAGTTGATAACGAGATGTCAGTCCAAACACAGGAAGTACGTTGATACAAGTACATTCCTGGCACAGTCATGCTCGCCGATTGCGGATGAACAATAGAACTGTTGACAACACAGCTACTTCCTGTGCCAAACATGGGTTCCCGCTGATCATTAGCCACAAGGACCGGCAACCAGTGAACTTGAACTATACATTCGTGCTTCCTATCCTCATTCCCGTGAGTTCGCTCATACGGAGTTCACCAATGTACTGACAGAGTGACAGATGGTGTCTCTCATAGGAGGTTACCCAATTCCCTACGCTGATGCAAAGGCCTGGGCTCTGCGCCACTGGCCCGACATCCACATTTATGACGACCTATCACTGCCGATCATTATCTCGCGCTATCACAAACGTCGTGGTGGAAACTTCCGGTGTCTCGGCGTGAATCTAGAGGACGGTCCAGGGCTCGTGTGCTTCGTTGTTGTTTATTCCAAACACGACCCGCTCTCGACCCCACTCAAGTACAGGCAGTTCCCTGAGGGCGAGCTTGCGACGAGGTGCAAGGAGCTCTTGTTCAACCACAAGGACGATGAAGAGCTTGCAGCCAAGGTGCAGTTCATGACCGTGGCAGACCCTTTTCAGGATTATTACAAAGTGAGTTTAAACATTGATATGGCATGCGATGGTAGTGACACTGCCCACAGTTTAGACCCCTCCCGAAAGAGCTCAAGCATGCTGCCGCCAGTCAAGAGACAATCTCTAGGGAGCTGAGTTCGTGATTTTTTCACGCTGTATGTTAGTAGATGAGGGTCCGAATAATGCACAATAAATATCCTGCAAGTTACTTATTTTTTGACCTGCTATGAGCGCCACGCGCAAGACTTTGGAGTCGACCAGACATGCGGGTGTCGTGCTTTGAGGGAGACAAGGGATGGACTGCATAACCGTACACGATGATCCCAAACACCTCTGCGTGGTTGATGCGAAAACACGGGCGACGTAATCAACAAGACTCGAGTCTCTCATACGTATCATACAAAAAACACCAAGGGTATTCAAGACATCGCTCAAAATTTATCTCCAGGATCTAGAGGCCCAAGAGGTCCATATGCCTCTCTATGGTGAGGCGAAAGCGTAAACGAAGAAGTGGAAGGCGTCTGGGAGCTCGCGAGCGACCCAGTACCATAACCCGTCAAATGTTGCTGGGACGGGTGGTAACCTCGTGCCACGAATCCGGAAGAGGTCGGTGTCCGTGCGGGGGAGGGACCAGGTGAGTCTTCGTCAAACCCAGTGTCTAGCATCTCAGCCAACTGGGCGTCCCCAACCATCCCACTCTCTCCAGCGGCTGGGATATGGTAGAGACCCACAGGCGGTGGGGCATATTGTGTATTACCCTCGTTGTACCCACCAACCTGTTGACCCCACTGGTCTTCCTCTGAGGATGCGACCGAGTGTGTATCGGAGCCGTCGAATTGACCTCCCCGCACGCTAAGTAAGTCATTTTCGCTCGTGACGAATCCACCAGGATGGAGACGCTCCATGTCTCTTCTTCTTCGTTCTTCGCGCTTGAGTTTGCGAAGTCTGGAACGCTCCCAGTCTTCCCAACGGCGAAGCGGCACAGATAACCCTCCGACGCCAGCGTCACCGGTCCCGTGAGCCTCGCTTTTAGCCTCTCCTTCCACCTTCCTGTTGCGAATGGTCAGCCGCGTACGCGAGACGACGAAGAAAATCCAACCTCGTCTCTCCCCACGAGAAATCATCAAAATGCCAAAATGCATAGACAGGTAATACGAAGTTCCAGATGGGTAGGGCAATAAGGTATATCAACATCCAAAACACATACACGATCTTGAATGTCGTGATTACAATCAAAATGGCGGGGAGACCAAGCACGGCAACCAGCAATATCAAGGGGATTGCTTCTTGGAAATTAACAGGTGGGTCGAGAATCATGCTGACGATGAGCATGTACGTCAACCCGATAGCTATTGGGAGAACGACAGTACCGAGGAGATCCATGAATACAACAAATTGCATGCTGAAACAGAATGTGCCACAGAGATTGCGTACAAGCACAAGCTCCATAAGGTTATGGATGGTCGAGTTGATCCAACGGCGCCGTTGGGATAAAAGGACAGAGAATGTGTCGGGTACAACAGTACGGCAGCGAGCTTGTGGGAGAAACATCATTTTGCGATTGGGAAATGTACGAATGAGGATGGTGGTGAGGAACCGATCTTCGCCCAGTAGTAACAGATTTTTCTGGTGCAAGGTCGTGACTTCACTTTGACTGTATTCGCGAACGATTTCAGGCTTGATGATAAGAGGGACCCAATCATCCCCGCTGTTGCGACGCGCTTTCAATCGAAACATCGAGAAACAACCTGGAAGACACGAAACGCCACCAAACACGGATTCAAAGCCCTTGGCGAGATGGTGGGAGATAAAGTATTCAAACACCTGGATAGCTGTCACCCACGACTCGCGTTTGTTAGCTATCCGGGTCTCTCCACAAACCCCCATGATCATCTGGTCGTGATGCATACAGTTTACCAGAGCTCTGAGTGAATCGGGGAACACTTTTGTATCAGCATCAACCTGACGAACGTGTGAACGTGCTAGAATATGCATGATGAATTCGACATACCATCAAGCAAACTTCGAAAAAATCGGGGGTTACACCCATGAGCACATGGATTTTGCGGAATAGGTCAAAGTCGAGCGGGGTCATGCGATCGTTATACGTGACTCGGGAAAAGAAGTTCATGAGGATGAGCTGACTGTCACGCTTTCCACGGTTGCCAGGTTTCTTGTCCCCTGATTCGCCTTCCGTTCCACACTTGACGATGACCACTGTCGGAGTGCGGTGACCTGCACGAGCTGCACAGACTCGGTAAGGGGAAATCAAGTCAAGTCTCGGCCAGAAAACGTACCGTAATGACCGGCATATACCAATGCGCGGTTCTCTCTCTTTGCCCCCGATCCGACTGCAAGGTAGCTCATAGGCACGGGGTTTCCAAAGCGTGGGTCGGCCTCCAGTAGACTGACGCAAATATCTGGGGTACTCCTTTTCTCTCCGGCGCCCGTAATCATTCCATCGGCGATGACAAAGATTAGTTTTCGATGATCGGAATATGTCGTCCTGGAAATTGCGTCCAGTGTCCCGCGCATGGACTCTTCCCCTTCGGAATAGCAAGTGACTAGGCAGACAGCGAAGAGCTCGGCGCCAATCTGCGCCAAATTCATGACCTGACTGGGTCCCTGAGACGATATCGGGCCAGTAGATTGGTGTCGGGAGGTCTTGCGAAGGGTCGCCGACTTTTTGACACCATCTGGACCTGCCCAGGGTGCCATACCTGTTTTGTTGTCTACGGAGATGTTGGCACCTTCCGGCATGACAGCTGGACTGATGGCTGAGCGATTCAGTTCAATATTATCAGGAGGGCCAGCTAATTTGGCAGAGAGGAACCAGTTGAAGACACATGCCATCGAGAAGCGAACGAGAACGAGACCGAGGATGACGACGAGACCGACATAGAGAAATAACGATGACACGAAACAACCGGGTGAGATTTTATCTATGTTGCCAGCGTAGTATCTTTGAGTGAGACAGGGAACCGCAGATTTGGTAGTGGCATTATTATAGAATAACATAGTAGCATCTTTTCCGCTAATATCGTTTTGCTGGAGAATGGTGCGAATGACAGAATCGATGGGGTCAGAAGAAATGGGGTCAGGATGTAGTGTCATGTAGGGGTTCATGTTGAGGACGGCACCATCGACCACAAAATAATTGGACAGGGTGGCAACCTGGGCCCAGTCATAACCAAGAAGCTGGGAGGTCTCCTGTATGTCAAGCTGGGAGAATGTAGACGGAGAAGAGAGAGAGCCGAGGGGACAAGGGGTAGCGGAGCTGCATGGATCGTCTGTTGCGGCAAGGAAGCTGAGACCGTTACAAGCGGTATACTGAGAAGCGGTGCGGGTAAAGTAGGGAGTGATATCTTGGCCGGGTTGCTGTTGGGTGAGTGCGTCAAGGTCGACGCCCGCGGGACTTTGTGCGTTTGTGACGTTGAAGACGGTGCCTTGTATACTGAGTGTCCCGGCGACGGAACCAAGGGTAGTGTAACGAGCGGATGTGGTACTGGAAGTCGAAGGACAGAGGACCTTTTGGGTGCCAACGGTGAGGAAGGCGACGGCGAGGCAGAGAACCAAGATGATGAAGCAAAGGGCCATCTTTTCTCGCCATGCCTGTATCGTGTTCTTATCCTTGAGACCGCCGATGGAGGTGAGCAAGAAGGACGGCGCCCAGAAGGTGACGATGCGAGAAAAGACACGCCATGGGTCGAAACCACCGCGGATACTAGAGCCAGGTACCCAGCCAGACGCAGTAGGCGCGAGAGACGAAGGGGGGTTAATGAGTGGTACTGGTGCTACACTGCGCTCCGGGCGAGTGAGGGTCTTTGCGCGCCGGATGGTCGTGCCAGTCGAGATGGCTGGTCGCGACGTCGACGGCTGGTGAGCGATGCGGACCGAACGAGACATGAAACGACAGAATATGAGAAAGAGTGGACTGAGGGTCGGCTGAACAAGGCAGAGTCGGTTACGTGCTCACTTCAAGGACATGTCCGACACCGTCGACGACGACGAGCGTAAACAAGTGGCCTACGATCCATGGACTCTCCAGGTGCGTCTCTTCTCTTCCTTGTGGGCGCGCACTGATCGTAGAAGCTCGTTCCGTTGGCTTCCCAACACCACATGAGCGAGTACAACCGCCTCAAGTACGGCCACCGAGGTACACCCAACGCTCTCTGTTCGTGAGTCTTACCCACCCTAGGCCAAAGGATCGCCCGTGTCGTACGCCCCGTTGTCTATTCATCTCCCAGACGTCGCCCGCTCTCTCCGCGAACGCCAGGAAAAATACGCAGACCAGCTTCTCTGGTGGCCCTGCACCTCCCCCCCAGCTTCTAATCGCGAATCCAGTCCAGTAATACCCGCAGCAAAGCAACGTGCCGCACTCGCCACTGGCGAGGCAATTCCACACCCAGACCTGCAGCAGCAACTCTCCTCCGCCATCTCGGAACCAATCCAACTGCAACAGACCACTTCTGCACACGTTAAAACATCAGAGACTCACCCCATCAAGTCAGTCGCTTTCCCCGCTGGCCGTGCCCCGCTGACCGCTCACTCGCAGCGTTTCGCAAATCATACCCCCAGAATCACTCATTGCAATCTCATCTCACCTCATACCCTGCAAAAAGCCATGTCCTGTCTTGTTCGAGATACATCTCCCCTACAGCCCCGACTGGGCCACCAGATATCCACAGCTACTTCCCCCACGTGTACCTCCCTCGCAACACAAATATTTGCCTTCGAATTCATCTGTTACCGGCGCTCTCAACACCGCTCTCAACACACGGGTCCCGTTCTCTTCTCTTCCAGTTCCCCCTTCAAGAATTTTACTGTCTCTCAAGCGTACCTTCAAGAGCCACTCCGTTTCCGATAGCCCGTCTGAACGGGAAGTCCCAGCCGCCATCTCGAAATCGGCATCATGTCTTCCACCCGTGTCTCCAGCACCCAAGAGCCACCTTCCACCGATCATTACTCTCCCTACTAGCTACGCCTTGCATCCATTCTCGTCTCACATGTAAGTGCTATCGTTGACTTGACACAGCCTTTCTTGATTTGGCATAGCCGTTTACCATCTCCCTCATCACCGTCGAATAAAATTTCCAAGTTTCGAGCTTCAAGGTCCCGGTCATCTTCCACATCATCTCCTGGACAAAGTACGGTGAATACAAGACCCCCAAAGCTCGGAAACCTCCTACTATCATCTTGCCCTGGTAAAAAAGGTTGGTCTTTTCGCCGTTTGATCGTATCCCCTCATCGACGCACCCATCCCTTGTAAGTGCGGCTAAGTGGACCTGTCCACGGTCGGAGTGCCATATGTCGAGACCTGGATGCCGATCTACGACGTATGAAGATGCTTGGAGCGCGATGCGTCGTCTGGTAATTACCGTTTTACATCCTGATCATCCGAGTGACATGGTCAACAGCTGTCTCGACGACGAGGAATTGGAATTCCTCATCGGCGCTTCATGGGACGACTACTGCCAAATCGCACATCGCGAGGGCCTCGATGTCCTGCGGTATGCATCCCTCAGTACACCTTGTCCCTTTCCACTGACACACTGTTCGCAGTGTTCCCCTTCCAGAAGGTCTCGCTCCGCTTTCACCCAAAGCTCTGAACGCCGATATCGATCGCATCATTCAAAAATACACCCTACAGGGGGTGTCAGTGTTGGTCCACTGCCGCGGGGGAGTCGGTCGCGCTGGCCTCTTTGCTTGTTGTTGGATGCTAAAGCTTGGTCTCTGCGGATGGATCGAGAGTGACGTCTCACCCAGTGGGATCACAAGCGTGTCCGAGACGAAGCGCAATGATGACCCAGCAGAGACGTTCCAATGGGACAGCGAAACTGTGGTGCGAGGGGATACATTGCAGATGGTGGAGCGGGTCATAGAGGTGATCCGAAGACGACGAAGCGTCAAAGCAATCGAGACGTTGGAGCAAGTCCAGTTCTTGGTTGAATATATTGACTATTTGAGAGCCTGTGGACATGCAGGAGGAGATTCTTGCAGCTCGTCCTAGTATTTTTATTGCTAACTACAAACATTCACACCTACGGCAAAGATGTAAATTTGGATACAAGTCTGGGACAGTATTGTACATAGGTTATGTAGTAATTAAAGTACATGTACTGGGGAACCATCATTTACTTCCACGACTATTCTTTTCCTGGTGGGGAAAATAGCGAGGGGAAAAGCGGGAATGCAGCGATTTAGATAATACTATGGACTCGTTGGGAACTGAGTTCAACTGAAAAGCGGACCGTTCACGAGCCGAGTCCTTATGCACAGCGCACCAAAGGCATCGAATACTTCGCAGTTTCGATGAGGCGATGCTGGGATTGGAAGAGTAGGCTCTCCTTTCAGGGATCGTCGCTGCATGACGAAGTGTCACCAAGCCCCACGGAGATTATATGCGCAAGACTCATCTGGGGAGCGACTCAGAGAGACATGATGGATCAATCGAGGACCAATCATCACTAACGGAGAAGTATTCTAGGCATGGAAGCGTTCAATGGCTGCGACGAGGGGTCTCGCAGAGCGTTTTTGGTGGCCCGTGGACCAACGTGCGGGGGAAAAGGTATACATCCTCCGATATGCAATGCTAGGAGATTGTGTTAATCGTACTGGTTCATATGTGTGGACGCGCGAGGCCTTGCGCTCGTCCGGGGTATCATTGTCAACTACAAGCTTTAGTCGTATGGTATACAAGATATCAAGCATAGCTACATAACGTGCATGGGCCATGTTACTTACTCGAGTCATATGGAACCTCTGGCAAACTCGAAACGATGCTGCTACCATCATCCGGGAATTTCTGGTCAAACCACGGCTTTTCTTCGAGCGTATCCTTGGTCTCTCCCCGGGAATGCTCAATCCTCCGGGCGACAGTGTCGGCGTCTTTGGGTGAGAAGCCGCACTGGTTGACCAGTTTCTTCTTCAGTTCTCTCCCGCTGTACCTTCGGCGGCGCGGGGACAGCCAAGCGCGCATATGTAGCACTACCCGTTTGACCCAACTTGCTCTATCTTCTTTCCAGACACGGCCGCTGCACTCCAGGAGGAGCTTCCGGATGATCTCCTTGGATTGCTCGTACTTGTCAATGTATACGTTTCTGAAGCCACGGGTAGCTGTGACGCAAGCATGTCCAAACGACCTGAGGCCGTACTCGTTGAAAGCGTCCTCGTTGTCTCTCCACCATTCCTCCATGTCCTCGAATTCTTCTAGGTGCGTGACAGCGATGACAACAGGGACCTGGCGGGTGCAAAGCACCTCTGCGAAGAGGGCATAGGTTTGTTGCGCTGTGACAGAGATGCGACCGGCTCTCATGACGAATACGAGGAGGTTAATGCCGCCCGCCCGCTCGAGCCTAGAAATGAGGGCGTGCGCCTGGTAGATGGCATCTAGATACTCGCTCGTCTCCATCTTGCCCTGGGCCTCGTGCATGCCAGCTGTGTCATACAAGGCCAACTCGACGCCGTCGAGGGTGACAGTGTACTCTGTTGATTCGAGGGTACAGCTCTTCGCGTTGCCTGAAGTCTTGGCACGGTCCGAGCCAGTGATGAGATTAACGAGTGAACTCTTCCCTGCACCAACGTCGCCAAAGATGAGGACATTGCGGCGGCTGGGCTGTTCGGAGATGGTTGGACTGGAACAAACGCTATCGGGATATGATCGCATAGCGAGGTAGGAGATAGGTGCCACAGGGAAAAGAGTCGAGATGGGGAGATACAGCGGCTTGGATGGGTGTGGGTGTGTTGCTGCGTTCCCGCTAGAGGACTGGTTTTGAGGAGTCGACCGTCCACGAGCCAGGTCCTTTATGTGTAACGATGGCACGCACGCGACGCAGTGAACCGGCTTTGACCGGCTCTCGCGAACACAGGAGATGCTTTAACGCCATATCGAAAGCTATGTGCTTCTCGAGTTCAGTGATGTCGATAGAGCGATAAGCGAAACGGTGAGCGCCTATCCTACCAGGGGCCATCGATCATCGTTGCACCGTTAATGGACCATCGAGATGTCATCAAGCCCCACGGAGACCATGCGCATGAGCCTGAGGTATCTGAAGAACGAGGCATGATGGATGGATGATGCATCAGTGACAGAAGCGATGCCGCACCGTGCACGTTGTTCTTTGGGACTGAAACTCGCGTTGGAACGACCATTCCTGTCGCTACGGGTCCCAACGGTGGTCCAAGGGGGTGAACTCGACCGGATGAATTCGATTGCCTATCAAGCGCGCCCTTCTGACAGGAACACCCGTGCGTCATATTGAATACCCATGGCCACAACGAGGAGGGGGCGAGGTGTTGGGTGGAATGTGTCCGGCGTTCTGTGGACCAACTTGCGGTGGATGGTATCGCTCATCGATCGAGTCCAGGGTCCAGTCTTCTTCCTTTTCTCGCCCGGACACAGGGCATTTGCGCGAAAAGAGGCAGAGACACAACGAAAGCATTTCGACATCAACAAACCGAAACTTTTGTACTCGACAGTCATCTTCCATTCGTTAATGGAACCTCGGACGTAGTTTGTACAGCGTGCATGCGGTGAGTAGCCTCGTTAATTCACAAGTTTGCCGCATTTGATCAAGCGGAACATGTAGTTATACGCCCATAACCTCGCCATGGGCAAAAACTACCTCCGGCCTCGTACTCAAGTCGTTGACCCTCAAGTCCTGGTACACGAGCTTGCTACTCGGCGACGTTGCTAATAATACTTTTGTGCAGTCACATCGCATCCTTTTTAATTGACCAGTGAAGCACCATGCACAACGTGCATGTGGTGCGTAACTCATGCCCTCAACCTCATTTCCCACCTCGGTACGGCGACTGCTGTGCGTTTACAACCTTGCCGCGTTCGATCAGGCGAGGCGTCATGTTGCAAATGCAGCTATGTAGGCATAGCCCCGCATTGTCAAAGGCTCCAGTTCCGTATACAAGCCATTAACCCACCAGCAACTTTGCGTCAAGTCTACGTATAAGTTGTCCCACTGCTCGCGATGAGTCTCGGAACACAAACCCCTGATACCGAATCGACATCCATGGCCCCGCTTCAGCGTTCAGTAAGTTTTTTCCACAAAACGACGTAAAAGGACTTGACAAAGTGTTCGTGGACAGCCCACCAAAGTACAGATTGTCGATGGCGCAAGCAAGACCGCCGGGAAATCACGCTCGAACACGGTAACTCTCTATATAAGTTTGTCCTTCTTAAGTTTACGCGCCCTATGCAGACTCACAAAGTTCTGTCCCCTCAGCCATCGTTGTTTACGGCGATCGAGGTAGATGACTTCGAGTACAATGAGCCCGAGGTGAGTTACAATCCACCCTGCCCTAGATTGAGCCTGAATACGGCCAGGGAAAGCATAATCTTGCCCCCGAAGTGAGTGTATTATTTTGATCACTTTGCAGAGAGTTAATTGCCGTTCTCGCAACACAAAGGGTCGGAACGTGGTGATCTTTGGAGACAGTGGAGTTGGCAAAAGCTCTCTCATCAACATGCTCAATGGTAGGAAAACTGCGGTTACCTCCAACGGAGCCCTCGGATGTACCTTTGAGAGTCGTCGACATTCGATAACCATCCACGGGGAGAGGGTCAACGTCTGGGATACCGCTGGCCTAGATGAAGGTACGAAAGGTCGCGTTCCACCCCAAGTCGCCGAGAAGAACTTGGCCAAGCTGCTCCACGAGCTGGGAACTGCGAATGGTATCCACCTCCTCGTCTACTGTATTCGAGGTTCCAGCGTTCGGAAATCACTAGCGAGGAACTATGCGGTCTTTCACTCTGCGATATGCAGAAAGAAGGTCCCCATTGTTGCCGTTGTAACGGGATTAGAAAATCAGCCATTCGATATGGATGATTGGTGGGCCTCGGGGGGGAAGGAATTGGCCAAGTACAAGATGCGCTTCGACGACCACGCGTGCGTCACAACCATGGACATGACAAAGGCACTGGGTTCTGTGTTTGAAGAGCGCAGCATGTTGTCGCAGAAACTGGTCCGGAAGCTGATCATTGACCATTGTCACCGTGTCGCCACTCGGCCTCCGTCCAATACCAATCTGTTTATTAAAGCCGCCTTGCAAGACTTTCGGTCGATGATGAAGTCTGGCTTGGAGATCGTTCAGCCCATTTCCACTGTCGTGTTTTGTCAGGCCGACCTTGCACTCTTCTGTTCGGGTGTCGCGGGGAATCTCAGGCGAATGACTTCTCAGATCAACGGGCGAACGTTTGTCTTTCAGCATGCTGGTAGCCTACTAGCGCTATATCACTCCGAGGGTATCGAAGGTGCAGATCTGTTGATTTTTTCTGAGTCTTTTCCGGGTCCTAATGTGGAGAAGCTGCAACGCTGTTATGCTGCATTGGCGAAGTTTGCCCCCTTCTTGTGGTCACACTCGAACTTTACAGACGCGTGGAAGGAATGCCTTAATGCTTTAGGGATTGAGACTCGCGCAGAACCTCTATTCATCATCTGCCGAGCCAGGTGGACCCCTGGAACTTGGTTGTCTGGTCAGGGGCCCTGAGAAGTACTGTAAGGCGAACCTTCTCACACTCTTCCAGCGCAAGAGGAAAAACGACTGATGACGGGACAAACGACGGGATCCTTGTAGAGGTTGGAGGGTGTTGAGTAACTGCAGACCGTCATCTGTATGGTTATTTCGCATTCCTGTATGCCTGCAGATTGAATTTTTCTATATGCCAATCAAAATTTATGGTATGTGCTACGATGTAAGTTACTAAGTACACCACACGTCGTGCGGTTTGTGTGCGCGGGAAATTCACTTGCCATTCGGAGAGTCATCGAACAATTGTCTTGGTATTGTACAACGCGACTAATCCCGTTTTCTGTCACGACCGTCGAGGCCCGTGCACTACCGAACTCCCTGAGTACTTCTTAGTCATCGTTGGGTTATGTCATCGCTTTCTTTCCTTCCCCTAACGATAAGCTTTTCCGTTCTAGGTCTCACTGTCGGACCGCCCTGTATTACTTAGTTTTCCGTTCTAGCAATCAACGCGCTTAGTCGTTACGCTGCGGCTGCTGGTGATCCCGACATTTTCCTAGCGTTGCACTCTTGCCTTTGTCAACCCCAACCAGCATCTCAATTGAAACAACAACTTACATAGTATCTTAGCATACTGACAAGTGATGATGGACGTAGCTCGCATCGACGAAGAAATTTCGCAGCAAAGGTCGATATTGTGCGACCTTTGTTTCCGCAGGAATTCCCTTGCCCTTATCTCTCGGCTTCCAATCGAAACACTTGAATCCATATTTACCCGGCTTGCTTGTGATCGTTTCTGGAGTGGCGCGTCACCTCATTCTTGTGTGCCAGGCTGGGCCCGTGTCTCTCACGTTTCCTCTCATTGGCGCAATGTTGCTTTGAACTGTCCTACATTTTCTCCAGCTCACAGTACTTGGTAGACACGTTACTGGCAAGGTCGGAACAAGCACCGCTGAAGATACGCGTCGACATAGCCAACCGAGCGGATTCTGACAAGCTGTTGGCTTTTATCGAGAAGATTCTGGAGCATGCAGAGCGTGTCGCAGAACTTCGCTTCTGCACTCGCTATTGGAACAAGCAGGTCAGCCGGTGTTTTGTTAAACTCTACTCAAGCGCTTCCAATCTGCGAGTTTTGGACTTTTCAATGATGCAGGTTCGACTTGGTTTTGGCACAACTGTGCCGCCTCCGTGTCATTTCTTCATGATGGCTGGTGTAACGACCCTCAGTCTACATTTTTCGCACCTATCTCTTCGACAAGACGTACTAGGATTCCAAGCTCTGCTCAGTTGCATGCCGGATCTTGTTCACCTTTACCTGAGCGATGCCCTTGCTAGTGCTAGGAATCTCATATCTAGTACAGAATCTACCTCGCGGATGATCGATTTACCACGTCTCTCACGGCTTTTGATCATTGCTCCACTTTCCACAATTATCGCATTTCTCTCTAGCGTCTCCATCCCGGTTTCCACAGAAATTGGGCTGAAGTGCAATTTGGAAGAACATCCTTCGGCCGATGGTTACAAACAATTCTGCTCTGTCCTCGCACAGCATTATAGTCGGGCGCTGTCCCTTCCGATGGTTCGTTCCGTGGCTGTGAATCTCACCTCGAAACACTATGATGGAGCGTCGTTCATTTTTCGCACTTCTTCTGAATGTGATTGCTCTTGGCGGGTTTGCTCAATCTCGCCTTTCACCTGGCCCTCGAATACTTTCCTGAAGATCATTTTCAGGCCACCAATATCTTCAGCAGACATTTGTACACTTGGAAGCAACATCTGTGCCTCTGTGCCCGCGAGGAATGTTCAGATTCTCCACGTCTCCAGCCCTCCTCCTATACAAGCCTTTTGGAAAGAGGTGTTGGGAGGTTTTCCAGGATTGCGCCGCCTGAAACTCAGTAACGGTTGCGTACGAGATGATCTGATCTCTGCCATTCTCTGTGGGCTCGTAGAAAAACAGAGGGGAGGGATGCCAGCCGCGATGTTGGAGGAATTGATACTGGATGAGATGGAATTTCAACGGCTTACAACTCCGAGAGCATCGTTTATTGGCGAAACAATAAAAACAAAGATCGACTTCCCACTCGAAGTGCTGCTTTCACTTTGCTCCGCTCTTTGCAAGCGCGCAGGATTCCGTGGTCGGCTGACCATGATCAAGTGTTATGCGGAGCGCAAAATTATAGTGTGGGATTGTATTGCGCCGTTGTGCGGTATTACAGTTGCATTTGTTGATGAACTAAGTCACGCCTCGAAATTGTGCTAGAACAAGTTTGGTTGGTGCTTAACACAGTTACTATGAAGTTTAGTGCTTGAGCTGGTTACTAGTTAGTACTGCGTGTCCTGTGTGGGCTATACATGTACTGTACTAAGGTTTATGTGGGATGGTGTATCGTCTACTTCCATCGGCCCAGCGACTTGAAACGAGTACGAACTGCCCCACACCAAGCTCCTAGGCAGCGGAGCTTTCCTTGATTGTCAACGTCAGCCATGTCTTCGCCATTCGCCAAAACAAAGCTCAAGGCAGCGAGAGACGCTCTCGGAAAGAAACAATATGAGACAGCCCGCGATGCGGCACTCCAAGTCCTTGACTACGAATCTGACAATTATAACGCGTGTGTAGCACCTTGCCTCGCGCACTTCACTCGGCTGATCGAATGATAGTCATGTGTTCCTCGGTCTTGCCTTCCTCGAGCTGGGAGAGCACGATAAGAGCGAGCAAGTAAAACAATTGTATGGGTCGCGCGTCCGAATATCTTACAATCGTGCAGTATTATCGCAAAGCAATCGAACTGAAGCCGGACCAGATCCTTGCCCGGCAGGTGAGTCGTTTCCGACATCGTAGACACCAAGTCAATGCGACTCACAGGGTATATTGCAACTATATGACAAAAGTAGGCGATGGGATGCACTGGCGGAGGCACTTGAACACATCATGCAGATGTTTGCCAAGAGGTATGGCGCAGCACTTCCCAGCATGCTTTTGCAAAACTTTTGTTAGTGGTGATGCCGTCAAATGCGCAGAAGTTCTCCAGAAGTTGATTTCAACAAGAAGAGAACACGGCACACGTCAACAAGTGTGTCCACCCGTTGTCACCTGGAATTTCCGACTGAAGCTGTCCTTATCCAGGTGGTGAACGCCCTCTCCTGCTTACTTCCTGACTCGTCATTGTCCGCAACATTGTCAAATTTACCACCGCCAGATCCGACGAACCCCACTGCATCTGCAATCTTTGACATACAGGTTGCGGTTCACGATTCACTCCCTACCATCGAACAAATTATATCATTGGTTGAACGGGATGAAGAAGTCGTCATCAAGGCCGAATTTGATAAGAGACGGACGCGGCTGGGCGGCCCTTCACCCGACCAACTGAAGAAGGACATCGGGGTGGAAGTGTGGGGTAGTTCTAGGGTATGATCGGTCTAAAAAGGGCTTTGCATTTACTTATCTTCTGTCCCAGTTACCAACGCTCTATCAGGAAGTCCTAAATCATCCGAGTACTTCTGACGATCTCCGTCGCTCAACCGAGTCAAAACTCATTGTATACAAACAAAAATACTTTTACGCATTGCCAATGACATCTCCAGATAAAGCATCTCTTGGAAAGGAGCTGGATGAGCTTGTCAATGGTGTGGTCATAATTGGTGTACCTGATGAACTTTCCTGGTCTATATTCCTCGAAGGGAGAGATAGTGACACGATCGGTGAGCGCTTAATCGACTTTGTCTTGCTCTCCTTAAAAATATACTTAGATGGATATGGTCTGGACTATCTCAGACAGTACATGCAACTCTTACAGAGTACGCCACTGGCGCGATTACTCCGTGGTTATTTCCTGTATACTGGAACACCTATCGAGGCAGGCGAAGAGGGAGAGGAAGACAAATACCATTCACAGGTGGACCCGATTGACATCATTATGGTAGTTCAGCTGGCGATCCCTGTACTGCCATTACTCAAATTTCCGCTAGGAATCTTTTGGCTCACTACCTGATTCACTCTTGGCAAATCGAATAGTGACCGAGGTCTATGTGCAAGAGCTTGATTATGCCAGTGTCGTCACTGTGGCGGAAAGTGGCCTCGAACTCGTTCACAGGCACGAACAAAATACAGGACGCAAGATCCGCCAGTAGGTAACAATTTAGGTGGTAAACCTCGAGCTCACGTCCTTTAGGGTACAAAAGGCGTTTGATGTGGCACTCGCGACCGCCCTCGTGCACTTATACCCACCAAAACACCACCCACGTGCTATTCGACTTTTAGACGAGGTCCTCAAGTTTGATCCTCACAACGTGGACGCGATAATTGGCCGTGCCCACGTTCTACAATACACTGGGAAATGGGAAGAAGCCGAAGGCTTATTTACAAAAGCAACGTCTTTGATCCCGCCCGGAACTCCAAAAAGTATCCGTTCGAAGGAGGAAGGAGCGTGGTGTCTCAGCAAAATCCGGGTTGAACGAGGCGTTCAAGCATTGAAAGAGGTGTTGGATGATTTGCAAGGGGAAGAACATGATATGGATCGAGCACGTTGCTTCTGGCGTATTGGAAAATGTTGCTGGGAAATGGGAGGTTTGTTTACGTCGTCTATCTGCTCGTTTATCTATCTTATTCGGAATACAGTTGATTTCCGGGAAGAAGCTTTTTCCCACTTCATTAACTCTCTGAAGTGCGATAGGACGTACGCCCCTGCATATACCTCCCTCGGTATATATTACTCCGAATTCGCAGACCCACCAGACCCCACACGAGCCTCCAAGTGCTTCCAGAAAGCATTTGAACTGGACCCACGAGAAGCGGATTCCGCCAAGAGGCTTGCAGAAGGATTTGCTGACGAACGAGAATGGGATCTCGTGGAAGTTGTCGCACGCAGGACGATTGATGGCGAAGGCGGGCTGGATGCTGGCATCCAGATTGAAGATGGTGCAGCTATTGGCAGGTACCAACCTACGAATGCTTGGGCCTGGAAAGCAGTCGGTGTAGTAGAACTGGTGAGCCGAGCACAAGACTCCACACCTTGTCGTCTTGATGGCATCAGATGCACAGGAATTATGCACAATCTATCGAGGCGTTCCAGGTCGCCTTGCGGGCAGAACCAGATGATCAACTGTTGTGGCTTCGTCTTGGGGAAGCTTATAGTAAGGCTGGTCGCCACGCTGCTGCGCTGAAAGCGCTCGCAAAGGCCCACGAACTTGATCCAGATGACTGGATGTGCACTTTTTTGGTTGGCAAGGTCCAACACCAAACCGGCAGGCTTGTCGAAGCCCTCCTCTCTTTCGACTCGATTATAGATGCGAGGCCCAAGGAAGTAGGGGTGTTGCTATCCCTTGCACAAACACACCTGGACCTCGCCCATCAGGAGCGATTTACTGGTTTCGGCACCAGATCCGAGCAATCTTTCGTTGGGGCTATCACAACATGCTTTATGGCATCACAAGAAGGATCTGGCCACGGAGGCGTCGTGTGGAAGGTAGTTGCAGATGCTTTATTTGGTCTATCAAGGGCATCCGTCTTTGTGGATGAACCGGCCGTCAAAGGTGTCCTCGATCGGGCAAATTCCTTGCTGCGCGGACACGCAAGCACGCGAATCGCCCAACTTTTTCCTGCAAAAGCCGCGTCCGGACATACACCACTAATGCGCCGCCATGTATTGGAAACAGCGATCGCCGCCTATGACTATAGAATCACCGTAGGTTCAACGGAAGACATTGCTCTAGGAAGTGCCCTATACGACCTGGCAGTGGCACTTCACGCGTGGTGCGTTGAGAATAAAGACAATGGCCACGAAACTGCGTCTTCTGCGACATCGCTTCTGAAAGAGGCGCTACAAAAGGAACCTCGAAACCCTGGTTATTGGACTGCACTTGGAAACATATATTTCCTCGCAAAGCCAAAGGCGGCACAACATGCGTATATCAGGGCTCTAGAACATGATGCCAAGGTTTGTTTCACGTGTGTGTTGCCACGATACCTGGGTGTTGAACTGCATGCGATAGAGTGTGGTTGCGTGGACTAACCTTGGGCTTTTATATCTGTACCACGATGACCTGGAGCTGGCAAACGAGGCGCTTATGAGAGCACAGATTTTAGACCCTGATCAAACCCTCGCTTGGGTCGGGCAAGCGATGGTGGCTGCGGCAAATGGCCAAAGTTCCGAGGCGCGCGGGTTATTTGAGCATGCGGTGGGTCTCAGTGCTGACGTGGTAGGCAGAATACATTTTGCGCATTCGTGTGAAGTGTTGACTCGACTAGCCATTAGCCGATCTCGAATTCGCATCCAGAGCACTCAACTCGCTGTCTCGCTCTAGAGGTAGAGTCAAGGAAGAGCTCCTTCCGGCCTTTTTTGTTCTGAATCGCTTCGTCCAACGGTGCCCGCAAGACCCGTGTGCTCTCCACCTCCTCGGACTTTTGTGTGAACGTTTGGACCAGCTGGAAGAAGGCGCACAGTGGATTTCCCGTGCAATTACACTGTTAGAGGCCGCTTATGAAGAATCCGAAGACCCCTCCGTCGAGAGACAATTTACAATTGCTCACGCAAATCTTGCCCGACTGAAACTTGGCCTCACTGATTTTCCCGGAGCCCTTGAATCATTCGAGACAGTTCTTGGACTACTTCCCGATGACGGGACCGAGGACGATACGGAGACGAAAGTATTGAGAGTGCAAGCGTCATTCGGGTTGGGATTGGCGCAATTTAAACTTGGAGACCTGCAATCCGCCATGATGACGTTCCAGGGTGCCCTGGATAGTTGTGGAGAAGACTCCCTTCTTCGCTCCCACGTGACTGTGTTGCTCGCTCAATGTATGTGGGCAATCGGGACTGAGGAATTCAAGGAATCTGCCAAAGCACTGTTATTGGACAGGTGACGGATGCGATCCTCGTTCCCTGGGTGTAGCTCACAGCCCTCTAGTATCTCGGCAGACCCTGAGAACCTGATGGCAATCAACACGCTTGCAGGAATGGGTATCCTTACAGAAGACGAAAGCCTCGTAGATGCCGCTTTATCGGAAATCCAGTCCCTTTCCATCGAACGACGGCAAGAGCTAGATCCGAGAAGAGACGTTTCATATCTCTTGGTGCAGCACTGTCTCGGTCGGGTAAAGAAATCTATGCACAATGCATCAAAATTTGCTCATTCCCGAATCTAGGGTGACGTGGAACAAGCCATCAGGGTTGCGCAGAAAGCTCTGCATGCCGAGCCATCAAACACGCAACTCCGCTGTGAGCTGGCATCTCTGCTTTTGCAACAAGGCAACCTCCGGACAACACAAGCTATACTTGAAATCCATTCCTCGGAAGGAAACATCACGGAGAAAAAGGAGACGCTTCCATTACTTGCTATTACTGGGGTGGGAACAGAGGCCATCAAACATGCACAGAAAGGGATCTTGTTGGATCCAGGGAACTTGATGAATTGGCAGACATTGGCGTATGTAAAAGCTAGGGAAATGTCGTAAACACGCGGGCTGTTATGTTACCCCATGGTCCACTCCCGGCGTTCGAGTCGGCCGTTCGCACATACGTAGCAGAGCCGCTGGCGACGTTTGATTTCACCGCTTCGCTTGATTGGCGGCCTCTACGCGAGGCCACGAACGTAAGCAGTATTCGGCTGAGATACGCACGAAACCCACCTCTCCGTGTAGCATCCTCAAGTAGCTGCGTGTCGACGTGTTCCGCGGGCAACTGCACGTATCGAACAACCGATCCGCGGATAAAGCAGTTCTTCACCGCCATCTAGGACAAGATGGGCATGGCTCCGAGGATGTGATGGATGAGGCTTACCATGTGTGGGTGCCTCGTCTCATCGAGCACCTTGATCGAATCCAAGCGGATATTGAGAAACCTGCAGAGACGGGGTCAAGAACGCACTTTAGAAGCGATCAGGGATAGTCTACCCACTGGTCGACAGATTTTAGTACGCCAGAGATCGAGAGATCGTTTTTGAGTTCGACAGTGACTCGTTGGTCGGTGAGAGTTTTGAACACAGAAAAGATAAGCTTCAAGACATGAGCAACGTGTATTGAACGGGGGCCGAATGAAACTGACCATCGTGCTGGTGGTTTGTCACAGACCTAGTTAGGTAGTCCTACGTAACTAAGGTAGTCTCAATAGGATACTCAGTCGCTCCTCAGTCAAACTCTGACATATCAACGTTGTATGTAAAGCGCTGAACGAATGCGTCTGTGAGTTGTCTGCACCCGACCAAGCGCATCATCGCACCTTGTACAGACACATGACTTTCACCACCCAGGCTTCGAGGTGATAGATCTTTTTGTTGCCCATCCGCATTCGTAACTCCTGCAAACACCATGAGACTGAACTACTTGTGTGAGAGACCGAACGCGTACATAGAATGCGGCCCAGTGCATCACGTCAGCCTTGACGGCTTCGTCTACTCGCTCCACCACCCTATCCGCCACAGTCTTGGCCCAAAATGATCAGACATAATATTCCTCGCTCTGTAAAGCAGCCTACCTTCAGAATAATGGTAGGTGGTATACAGTGGCTCAGAAGCTCGTAGAATTTGGCACGGACTTGCATCACGCGTTCAGGTGACTGTTCTTGCACGATCAGATCAGCGACCTTGTGGCAATACGTCTCCCAATCCGGCTTCGCGATGGTAAGAGGTCCAGAAAGATCAGGTCTGTGGGCAACGTTTCATTCACTTAGTGCGGGGTCTGCATGTTTGCTCGCCAAGGCTTACGATTGCATCTTGAGGGCTTCAAAGACGAGCAGTGCTTTCCTCATATTACCTCCAGCGTCCTCTGCAATTTGCAAAGAGGCCTCTGGTGGGAGGTCAAACTTGAGCTTCTTGGCCACATGTTCCAATACCGTTTGCATCTGCATGTTGTCATTGGAAAATGAAGGGGGTTTGAAAGATACTCACCTCTTCCGTGTTCGGTGCTGCCACTCTGATAAGAAGACATCGACTCTTTATTGGCGCAATGATCCTACTCGTGCTATTGGCACATAATATGATGCGCAGGTTCGACATATACTTTTCCATTGTTCGGCGCAGGGCGGCTTGGGCATCACGAGACAGAGTATCAGCTTCGTTGATGACAACAACTGTAGACTTTGTAAGTAACGGCGCATGAACTACTTGCAGACCAGACCTTTGAAGCGTTGTTTCGCACTGAGGTCGACCTGCTGCGTCTGAGCAATCTCCTTGATCAGCTCCTGGATGATAACTCGGTCGTAATTCCCCGCTTCGCTTAGGGAGACTAGATTACTTGAAAAGCGACAAAACTACGCAATGCAACCCACCTAGGAGTGATTTCGATATGGAAATTGCTCTGGACGAGGTTAATCTCAATCTTACGTCTTGAAGGCGAGACGAAGACCCTCTGGTCGATTTTAAGCTGTTTTGGGCGCTCAATTGTATTCTCATGTGCCAGGCTGCATCACTCACTTTCTCCACACCATTCCCAAACAATTGTCGCAGAGTACAGCTCACTCGTGTCTTCTTCCCAGCTCCGGATGGCCCATAGAAGAGTACGTGGGGAAAGTCCCCAGACGCAGCAAGAGACTTTAGGCGAGCTGACAAGCTCTGATGATAGTGAAGTTCGTCGAGCGTTCTCGGTCTAAACTGTGGAAAAGAGTAAGTAGACGTTCTACTTTCCCACTGAACTGGACTTGCCCTGTCTACCCAAAGAGACATGTTGGTAGGTCGGAGGATGTCACAGAACGCGCTACGTCACGCGTTCTGTCACACCGGCGGTAATAGTCCGATTGAATAGTTCCATATGCGTTTGTGGTGGAATCAGATTGTTCGTGTAATCGCTTCCTTGACTCTGTGCGAGTTACGCGTGCATACATTTTTTCGGGAATGTGGCACCGATCCCAGGCTGCCTACGGGTTTCCAATGCAGGTTTATCGCGACCATAAAATAGCGTCTTCGTCACTGGCACCTCGCGCTAAAAGGATATGATTCCTTCTCTCCAGATCTTGACAACAATTCAGCATAATGACTATGCAAGTCGTATGTTTATTCTGCTCCCTCAACCGTTGATCCGCTGACCATGTAGTTTTCCTAGTTGTAATCCTCACCGCCGTTGCGTACGATTACGGTGAGTTATGCAAGATCTTGTTTCACGCTTTCTCGCGTTGACAAACCTTATCATTGGCAGTCCTCACACTCTCGATCGAGGTATGTCTTGTGCTCTTTGGTTCGAGTATAACCGTTGTATTTTCCTAGATAGAGTACATTTGGGTCAGTGGTCGTGTTTTTCCAATTGATCATATTTTCTAACAGAGCAACAGAACAAACGCTGGACATGGATAACCGCGTTGTTTCTCCTCGTGTGTACCCCATCCCGTTTGTTGGGAGCTAGCTGAGGACGAAATGAACAATTCAGGCTCGTTATTTTGGCTTGTGTTGTATGATGTACGTCCGTCCCTTCTTTGACATATCACTGATCTTTGATTTTATTTTTGCCAGAATTCTTGTTCTCAGTACGTTAGAAATCAAAAGCTAGTCATGAGCTAACGATCCTGATTGCAGTTGGGAGTTCTTTCCTGCCTCCTTCGAAAATGGTGACTCTTTGTTTCTAATAATGTGTTAGTGGATCTAAACGCACTGGTGGTAGGTGTATGTGTCCACGATCCACCTTATGCCTATTAATGATAATTTGGCAACTGGTCGCATTTAAAAAGTTGTGGGTACACGCTTCAGTATCCTAATGCTCACATCACTGACCACCATTAAAGGTGACGTGCTTCTCGTTCTTGGTTCTTTGTCATTCTGGATTATGATTGCCGTTGGAGATTGTGAGTCTTCCCGTTAGCTTCTGGGGAGATAAATAACGCTGTCAAACACAGTAGTGATGATCCTCCGTCTATGGGCACTGTACAATCGGCAGAAGTTCATCTTCTTTGTCCTCCTCCCGGTGTATGTCACGGAAGTTTCAGTATCTTTTGCTGCTGGCGTCCTGCTCAGGGGTCAAACTCATACTATCTCAGGTATGTTTTTATATAACCTCCATCATGCCTACTAGATGACGGGAAACGCGCTGCTATCCTGAATATATAGACGCCGGTACCCAAGTGCTTGATTGGTCACTCTGTGTGCCGGTACCTGCTTCCAGCGTCCTCTCTGGTGTTATGGATGCCTCCGAGCTCACTCTTGGGACAATGATGTGTCTGCTCCTCGCTTTTCGGTTTGCTCAAGAGGCACTCCGAATGCACACGGCGACCAACCAATTTCAGCTGAGTCGTTACATGAGCCATTTAACAAAGGAGGGCATAGCCTACTTTCTCACGTACGTCCACGTCACGACTTGTTCCATTTTACCCGCACTGAGCCGACGAGGAATTAGTATCACGGTTTATGGGCTGCTCAACATACTCACTTTTGTGGTTCACTTTCCACCAGACGGATGGTGGACATTACTGGGGGTCGTGGAATATGTGCCCGTATTTACGCTCGTCCCCCGATTTATATTGAGCTTGCGGCAACTGTATTTCCGCGATCTTCAAGGTGGGCATGGGGGCGAATCGAACGACATTGACACGGCGTTTGGTTTCACACCGTCCCACCACAACGGTGCTCCGAGCAGGCTTCTATTTGCAGACGCTGCCGGATCCGTCAGGACAGAGCGACAGTGTGAGGATGGGGGGCCGGAAGATTCGCTGCGCTGGTGATTCATTATACCAATGGATATGCGTTGATCAAATATGTACTATTCCAAACGTACCTCTCAAGCACGTTGAATACATATAACGATTGTGTAGGCCGTCCATTATTGCCAATATGCAATCAGCCAAAGACTTCCATTTGGGCCGAGACTATATTCGGTCGTTGAAGTGTAAACTTTTTATAATAAGCTCACTAAACCAAAGTTGGCCGTAACCATTAGTGGCAGTGCCCCCAGGTTCGTCTTGATGGTACATCTTCCCCTGACAAGTAGTTTCAGTATCAGCGGTCTTTAACACCATTTTCTTACCTCTGCAATACTCGACGAAATCAAAGTCCTTTGACCACAGGCTCGGATTGTTTGCTACGAGGTTTCTAGTTGAACATTAGAGCCCGCAAAATAACTCACTACCCTCCTGTTGCCAAGATGCTGGATGTGAGAGGATGGCTTGGCGGCGCGAGATCCTTTTATGTAAAGACATATAAAAACGATTATTTAGTACTACAGTAAGACAACTCACAAATAGAGGTCTGTAGCCTCACTGGACAGTCCGAGGCAACTTAATAAATGCATAGCCAGGAACGCAACAAACTCACAGCAGATATGATGTCATAATTATGAATTGCTTTAGGCACAGTGTTCTGGAGACGCCATCTCACTGCAAAACGAGGGTTCTTGTGGAAGAAACAAGGTTAGGGTTGTCTTGTCCGACAACGGCAGTAGGCCCATCACAGAGATAGATCTACTTCCGGGATCTAATCGTGCTGATCCCGCATGTGCTGCAGCACTGATGTCCGAGGGTGGTGTAAGTTCGAGGCTAGATGATGACGACATTGCCCTGTTGCTTACATAAGGCGGATATATCTTCCCATGACTCCGTGCACGTGATCCTCGAGTAATTGGTGGCTCCCTCGGTATTGATTGACACTGTCATTGGCCGTTCAGTTCATGTCTTGATACACCCGTTCGCCGCCAAGACAGCATCTACCGTGTTCCCAGCGCTTGTGCCTTCCAGTATATCTTGTTTATATTACCAGATCAACTCTTGCATCGCGCCTCCCTACGGACCCGTTGGGTGTCTACCCCACTCGTCGATTCTTGAGTTGGAATGCGTTTTCCTGGCAAACCTTTCTGTTCATAAGTATGTGTGCGCTCTCGTATGGTTGCAATTACTGAAACGAATTCATAGCATCTCACTATTTTCTCGCCTTGCAATGTCTAACATCGAATCACACGGAGCCATAGCTGTTGGGACAGTCACGGTCCGCAGGAAGCCCACAGTTACCTATCCCTCCCCAGTTCGAAGCACCACTGTCTTACACGTCGAGGGAACACTGTTTGCAACCCAGGGTGCCACGGCACCCCCGTTACCTACGCCACCCCCCACTCGGCTCTCACAGACGCCCGAGGAATCTCAAAAAAGTACTGTTACGCACAATTCGCGTCGTCATCATATGACCGCTTCTCTTTTGCCATTGTATCACCCTTTCGGCACGCTGGCGCTATCACTCCCGGATTTGGATCCGAATGTATTCGGCTTGCCCGCTCCGGTGGCTGTATTCGACGATCCCACGCGTCGCTACTCCAACCGCCAACGTCGACCCGCAGCCAAAGTTCGTGACGCAGAAGACCCTGCACCGTCACAGCCTTCGTTTGCTGCAGAGACACCCGTACCCGAAACTGAGTTCAAGGAGAAGACCAGTCCACGCCGAAGGCGGGGTGGGAAGCGCAAGCGCAAAGAACCAGAGGATGGTGACGCTACCTATCCCGCCAAGCGGCCGCGACACCCTAGATCCTCAGGGGTTGCTTCGGGATTGTCAGGCACGCGCGCTTTAAGCAGAGAAGAGGGTTCGCCCGCGCTTTCTAACAGGACTTCGCCTGCCTTGGATGCGGGAAGAGGTGAAACAGGAGAAGAGAAGAAGCGCGAACGCCGTACGACACGCTCGAGGGCCGT
>JBBPUC010000158.1:0-40059 GCA_038094375.1 Tubosaeta aff. heterosetosa | reverse complement strand
TCAACACGGAATACATGCTCAAGATCCTTCTTGGCGGTCTCCACCAGGATTTGGACCGCGCTGGCTCCACACTGCTGTCCCCTCTTGGGAGTTTGCGTCAGCAGCATGACAGGTCGCCGCGTGGCCTGAGTAACAGGCTCGGGTCCAATGGCCCTCGTCTTTCGACCCTGTCTCCAAGGGGCTTATAAATTGTGTTGCATCCTGTTTTGCTGATTGTACGCGTCTGTTTAGCTAGTGTGTCTTGTGTCGCAACATGTCCTCCACGTTGTTCTGATCATGGTCTCGTAAACACTTTCTGCTGTGTCGACGTCAATAGCTTTGCGACTGTCGCTCACTTGGAGTTGTGATGCAGCTGTCGGGTGTGAGCGTCCGATGTGGATCTAATTGAGAAATTTTCACAAGGAGAAACCAAAGCTGAAGCGCTGACCATCGATCTGGATCAGCATAGTTGAGTCTATCGCCCCCCGTTCTTCGAGGCGTCTTGATTGTTCACAAAACTACCGAGTGCGTTCAGACGAGTACATCACACCCAGATACAGTAGCTTGTCACCAGAGACGTACTCGCGACGCGACGAGCAGAAACACAAGTGATAACATGAAAACGCGTAAATGTCAGATGAGCATCGTGGAGGAATAGCCGCAAACATCAAAGCACGTCAAGCATCCGTACACCCCGAATCAGCGCGTCCAACGTCGCCGGCGTAATCTCCCCCACCTGGGCAGTGATCAGACACTCCGTGACAATCCTCTTGTATTCCGTGTTCCGTCGGCTGGGTATCAGCAAAAGCGCGCCAAAGGGCCGCCTCAATCGAGCGAGAAATCCGTAGATGTGCATCTGCGTGTCCATCGGCAACGGTGCGCCATTGAAAGGAACCTCGTACGAGGTGGTGGGAGACTCTGGGAATGAATCCATGGATGGAAAGTCACCTAGCTCAGAGACCTCCAGCGCCAACTCTACTCTGCTCTCGGCGGCGTCTCGGTCAAGCAAAAAGTCGAGCCATGGGTGAACAAGATAGAGAGAGCCTAGCTGCTTGAGATTCAGCCTAGTCTTGATCTCCACAGTCCCAAGAGCAGCGGCCCTTGCACGGAATACGAGCTCTGATCCTTTCCAAAGACCAGATATGTCTCCGAGCTCGAAAGCAAGGCACGGAAGCTTCATCCTCTGTCCTGCAAAAAAAGGTACGGGAAGTTCATTCAATTTCTCATACAATCTTGTGGCCAGGGAAAGATCGAGTGAGGAAGCACGAAGCCCAGCAGTAATTGTCGCCATCTCGGCATCAGTTATGGCCAGTGGAATATGCGAGGTGGGTGGCTGGCAGAACATGGCGATGCTGGTCGGAAGACAGCTGTTGAAGCTATTAGACGTTCCTGTCCATGCAAGGATGCACGCGTCCCCCGAGCTCGTGAGAAGCTGAGACAGGAGACGCCCCAATGCTTTGTCTGCTTCACCATATGTGACTGGCATCGAGATGGAGAATATTCCAAGTAACGAGTATGCTGTATCTTCGACGCGCATCGTCTGCCGTGTGGAGGCCAGACGAAGCTTTTCCCGTATGTCATTCAGCCCGGGACGTATTGCCATTAGAGCCGGTGCCGAGATCCCTGTTGCCCTCTCCATCTCTGACATGATTTCAGGTGCCTCCTTGTGATTGTAAATAGTGAGACCCAGGTATGGTGTCCAGTCTCTAGTATAGATTCGGACCACCCTCGAGGCGTGATATTCCTGCAAAGTCCATCCTCGAGAGTTCCAAGTGCTCATTATCAAAGCACCAGGACCGGCCAGTCGATCCACATCAAATAGGAAGATAACCGTCATTGCTGATCCCTCGTACCACTTGAACATACTGACAAGGGCTTCCTGGAGTACGAAATGATCTGCTTTGTTGATACAACAAGTATCACTCCAGGCCCAATTGAAGCCCTCTTCTCGTACGATCGCGCAGAACATTCGAAGCTTGTCGTGAGTGGGAGACGCTTCGAGGTCATACACCACAATTTTGATGACATTTTCATACAGAGGTTCGTCGCCCTCCCACGTGTGCGACAGCGTGACATAACGGTAGAATTCCCCAACCACTTGATCGATGAGACCATGATCGATGTGTGTGGTCGTGGATGCGACGAGTGAAGTAAAAGCTGGCGTAGATTCAAACGCAGCCGCCTGCTCTGATTTTCTGCAGAGACGCCCGGAAATAACGTTGATAAGCACTAGTGGGGAATCACGAATAGCACGCTTGATAGATGCACGAATCGTTTTCTTCGTCTGTTCTGGCCAAACATAGCGGCGAGATCGTTCTGCGCGAGGATATCAACAGAAAACTAACAGGACAATGTGATTACCCTTACCACGAAGTTCTGGATCAGATGATTCTGACATCTTCGAGAGCATCGTTGCGAACGCATCTGTTGCGTCGTCATAACGTCCCATACCATGTAATGCTGCATGCTTTCTCTCATAACCAGATGGGAAAGATGGATCAAGCTTTATTACCTGAAAAGAACCCATTTATATCAATGAAGTAGAACGGGTTTAAAACAACCTACTTTGTCCGCATCGTTCAAAGCATCTCTCCACTTTCCTTGTTCGGCGTATGCCTTGCTCCGCTTGGCTAGGAGGTCTTGCTGGACAGCTGGATTCAGCGAGAGCGCAGCCGTGTACTGTGAGCCAGCCTCCTCATATCGTTTAGTATTCATGGCATCGTCCCCCAGCTCCTCAAGTTTGCGGCTGCATCGAGATCGAAAATCTGATGGAAGATGGTCGCATAAATATCAGAGATGCTAGGACGATAAATAGAATACTAGCTCACCAAACATCCATGCCTTGATGGGCCCAGCTATATCGACCTCTCGATCCGCCATATGCAGTACAAACTCGCCAGCCTCCTTCGTGTGATCCGCCGCCAAAAGGGCCTCGCAAATACGTTGCTGGATTGTGACTGCAAGATCATCGAATTTCCATCCAGAGATCTGACAGAGAATGCGATTGATTTTGACGTGCCGTCACGTAGTACAGGACATACCAACGAGACAATTAATGGTGGTGGACGAATGTGGTCGCCGAGTTTCATTTGCCCGTCTTTAAATGACTGAATCGCACGCTCGTAGTCACCACATTCCATGTGCAGGTTACCGACGAAAAGATACATATATGCCTGTTAGAAACATCAGTGGTGATGCTACCGGACGTAGGGATACCGTTCACGTGCCTGAACCACATATAACTCTGGCTCCACCCACGCGCCAGTAATGAGGTCGTCTATTCGTGATATCGCATTGTTGTGCCTCCCGGCCATGAACAAGGTGATAGCCTGATGAAAGAAGATGAATGGCCGGGTTGTGTTGCACGGAATGACACACTTTGATGATGAGAAGAAGGATGATATGTTCTGAATGAAAATGTTGCAATGCGATGTCGCACGTCTGCCATCCCTCGTCCGTTTCTCCCTTGCCTACAAGGGCCACACACCTTGCAGCGTAGCCAATGACGGATTGATGGATTTTGATAGACTTGGTTTAGTGTTAACATCATGCGTGCGGGAGTAGAACAAGACGGACCTCTTCGGCATCGATGAGTGCTTCATCCCATTTCCCTAAGCGCGCCCGGACGAGAGATCGACTAGCGAGTGCATGATGTACAGTATACCGTGACGTCGGGATTGCTTTGGTCAGTAATGTTTCTGCATCCATGAGCTGACCGTTCTTCCACGACTCAAGGGCAGAGCATTCGATATCGATTTCCGGATCCTGGTAACGAGTGGTCAGTCCATGTATAATGGATAGCCCCAAGAGGACAAGTACCGAGGGGGTGCGAAATATGGATTTTATGATAATTTTTCCCTTTGCAACCATTGCAAGAAGCTGGCCGTCCGGGGAGAAGGCGATTGGATATATGTCGTTGCTCTGTGGGATGAGATTGACTTGAATATGTGTTGAGGTGTCCCAAAAGATGATGGTTTTGTTTGCGGCGTATACTATGAATCTGCCATGTTGCGGCAGGGCAATGCATGGGCTGTAACCAGGGTCTGGAACAGAGCTCTCCCAGACAGTCAACCCGGTGGTCGCGTCGATTTGTTTGACTTGTCTGTCGTGGGATTTGACAAAGAGGTGTTTACTTCCGAGCCAGAGGAGACTGACAAGTGGATCCAAATCCATTTTAACATCGACAAGCAAGTAACCATTATGGCAGTCCCAGACTCGAACGGATTGGAAAGTGGCCGTTGCAATTCGATCGCCTTGTGGAGAATACTTCGCTGCGAGCACTCCAACACCGTGCTCGAGCGTTCGGGCTTTTCGACGCGCCAAGAGGTCCCAGATCGTCGCTGTGCCATCCAACAGGGCGAAGACGAGGCGAGTCGAGTCCGGCGAGAAATCAACATCGATTGGTCTGTCTCCTTGGTCCGTAAAGACTTGTTCGTAGGTCGTTGCATTCCAAACCAACACAGACTTGTCTCCGTGCGACCCTGCCGCGATCCATTTGCCATCCTTGGAGACAACAACACAGAAGATATCGTCTTGCACCGTCATCGTCGCTACTTGTTTGCCGTCTTTCACTTGCCAGATCCGAATACCATCGAGACCACCACTGACGAGATGCTCGCCGTTCGCTGAGAATGTCACTGCTCTTATCTCATTAGCGTCGATTTCAACACAGTGAGAATGTTCTTGTCCGATATAATCAGCACCAATGCCAGCTTTATCTCGTCAGTACGCACTTGTCGTCGTCGGCATGGTCGTCGGTGACCAAGAGAGTTACGGAACAAACCAGGCCCGTGCGCGTTTTCGGTGCCTGCTTAGTACGAGTAAATGGCAAATGTCGGTAAGCAATGTCTCTCGAGGCCCTTCCGTGCCGCATTGTCAATAATCAGTCTTTGTCTCAAGTAGTGAACTTAGGCCCTGAGCCATGTCAGCGAAGGAACCAGGACAACTAACGTGAGCAAGACTCGATGAATTTGGTGCTAAGCCATATCGTACGGCTCTTTTAAACGCGTCAAGGGCCTTCGACGGTACGATACCGTAACTTACTCGGCGTTTCAATGTCCCTCATTCGAGCTTGTGGTCAATCGATGGATTCAAGCCAAGACATCCAATACCACTCGACCCCACTCTTGTCCCTTGACGAACAACACCCCGCGCACCTCTGTAACGTCCATCTCAAGTCCAAGCTCAAAGTCTACATGGCTGTCAGCACACGACTCCACCGCAGGACCATGGCCTACCTGTGTAGAACCCGTTGGGCTGCGCAACGCTCGCATTCTGCTGGAATGTGGGCAACGAGCTCAGATCGATAGTCCATCTGCAGAGCTCTGCCGTTTCGCCCTATGACATAAAACGTCACTTGATCCCCGTGGCCTGTCAATACAGCGAAACGCTTGCCTCATCTGTATACCGTATGATTTTGTCCGAATCAGATGTGTACAGGACAGCTACGAAATTACAATCTGTGCGCTTTATCAGCGTTGTGCGTTGATAGCTTTCACGCTCCTACCTTGTGAGTCCTGTGAGAATTTGCTGCAGTAGCTCAGACCCGTGATCACTTTCAGTACAATCACAACCTCTACCGGATTTTTGTCTTCACTTGCTGTCTATACAAGCCATCCGATCAACACATGACGTGAAATTTGAAACATCATCTGACACAATCTTACCTCTTTCGTAAAACTGCTCCCTTCATAACCAGATACTGCAATCTGATCTGCCCAGTTTACTCATGTAGAATCACCACATGATCCCAGGACTTGCCGATTTTCACATATGGGAACGCCTGCGTTGTTCTCTTTGATGTATGACGGCCGCTTCCGCCAATCCTCGGGCTCAGCTGGAAATTCCATCTAAACCATGTTCGTTACGTCTTCACCTTGGTAATACCTCGGCGCTCACTTTCATAATATACGCCCGAGGTACAATCACTGTCGAGACAGTTATCTTGCGCGAAAGTCCATACTGAGCAGCCCCGCGCACGGTTGCCGTATCAGCATCAAATGGCCGTGCGACGACTTTGATCTTATCAGAGAAGGTGGCCTGTTCACGAAGCACAACACTTTATTGACACGACAGAACCACTTGGCATTAGAACTCGCCTCCACTTTTTTGAACAGGTACTCGCTTCTTGCGAAGCCACCAACGAGAAGCAATAAATCAATCCGTTGTTCAATCTTTCCCAACTGGTCTCTGATCATCTCCAGAACCTAAACAACAGTCAGCCTAACAACAATCACCCATCACGGCGCCACCTACCTGATTGACAACAGGGTCGAACACTTCCTGGCGAATCAGGATTCCGGGTATCGCAAGCTCTCCATTGATCAAACCAACAGAAGGGTCATCTGGATCCTGAACATTGAAACATGTGAAATAGAAAAACGTATCTGGTGCATTATTCAGATTACGCTTGCCAAACACCTCTACAGCTGGACCACGCACCGTCATCGATTTCACCTCTATACGTGAGCTTCTGGATTTTAAACGAGTACATGAAGTTTGCCAAACTTGGCGCATCGAGGTGCGCAGGGTGGTCAACCAGCAACGTTTTCACTAGCTTCTGGAATCGAAGATCCAGAAAGAACGAGCCACAGTTGGCTCCCGATTGCGCACACATCTCGGCAATTTCAAGATCCCCGTCCTTACATACCTGCCCAATAACCTTGTAACATGTCAGGTCCTATTTCGTCAACAGTCACTCACATCACGAGATAAGATACAAAGGGGCATACGCACCACGGTACCACCCCCAGCATCGCAAATCATAAAGTTTTGACCTGGACGGAGTTTATGGAGTTCCGTAAACCGCGCACAGTGCACTGCAGCAGCCTCTGGTTCCCTGTGGAGGCCATATCATCATGGGCTGTGACGGAAAAACTGGTTTGTAAGCGTACGTGATAATACGCAGGCGATCACGCCAATGAACATCTCCAGCATGCGCTGATTGGACAAGGCCGGCCTCAATAACAGCTTCTCGCATGAGATCACACCCTTTGTTATTCCATACCGCTGGGCAAGTCACCACCACATTGGCGGAATCTATCCGGCTGTCAGCAATGTTCAGGGGCACAATTGGATGAACGCGCTACTCAAGTCTGCAACCGATCCTATCCGTCGAGTAATCTCTTCTTTTGCGTCCTCCCAGAGGCAAGTCAAATAGTCAACAACCACGTTCATGGCCGTTTTTCCAGGCTAAGAAAGAGATATGTCATGCTTCAAGGTCCACAGATACTATAGCGACTTACTGGCAGTCGCGGCAACCGGGGATCAACGGCACCATCGCGTAACACACGGGGCTCGAGAAACAACTTGAACCTGGGGTCAAAAACTCGAATGAACAAAGGGACAAGATACGGATGCCAAGCCTACCATTCACACTGCACTCTGCCCTGGGTGGAGCTGGCGCCCTCAGCTTTTGGCCCCCATGCCAGAATTTGACCGTGCTCGTCATATAAAATACAAGTTGGTACCTTGCGGCACGTTTCGAAGGAGCCTAAATCAACCTGCTGGATAGCACCCAACGCAATGCACGGAGAAGCGTACGCCTTGAACCCGACCAGTTAATTCATTACGCAAAGTTGATAGTGCCTACTTACTACGCCCGAAAAAGTAGTTCCTAGGGAGCGTTGGGTTAGCAAGCGCAAATTCCCTGTGCTAAATAACGAACCGAAATCGACAGATATAGACATGCGACTCTTATCCATGTCGTCCAGTCTGGCCGCATACATGGCCTCCCTGTCGAGAATCAAATCTTCGGGGATGGATCTCGGGATATCACTCTCGACATATTTAGCAAGAGAGTTTTTCGATTCAGGAGGAAAGGCGTTACGGCGAAGCTGTGAAGCGCGCACAAGCACCTCAAAGTTGGCGACCTATGGCTCAACATCAGTCCTGAGTTCATGGGCGAGCAAAAAATGCGTGTACGATGTGTTCTCTACCCGCGTACACGATTATAGCTCCGGAGAATCGGGGGCTCGCTTTACCAATATCTGGGTAAGGTATTATTCACTGGGTATACTCTACTCAGCAGCTACTCACGAAGCCTACCCTGAAAAGGGGCGCGGGCGGTATACGAGCTGGATCCATTGTGATCTTCCCCAGAGGGAACGGCATTGTCTGGGATCTGGCTTCCCTCGGCCAGAACCTGGATCTCGACGTCAGTCGCGCGTTTGAGAAGACGAGATGAGACGATACCCAAACCAGAGGGACCAGAGAGCCATGTTTTCTAAAGTGTTCGGTGTTCCTGCGTGCAGCTTCGAGCCATTCTTCCTCTTGGATGATGGCGCGAGAGTCCACGATCACCGGAGTGGGAGGTCCGCTGCCAACTTCGGATATTGTTTGCATCCTCTACAGGCGATTGACTTGAATCTGCCGCCCCGGACAAGATTAATCACGAATGGTATGGTCGCAAAACCAGCCAGTCCGCAGTTACCCAAATTTTGACCTCGGCGCTTGTGGGTTCAAACGTCCAGCGGAAGTGCTGATTCGACCCTCTACCTGCCACGCCGTCGAAAATCTCACAAGCCGCGCCGTGACGATGGTTACGGGTGGTCAACCACAGCGCGCTGCTCTGTGATCCTTGTGAGGACGAGTGACCCTCGCTTTGCACATGAACCGATCCCCATTGTCCAATGGTTCCCCAAGTGTGTTGTTGTTTCGCGATCGTTGCCCACAGCCAATGTTTATTCTTAAGAGGGTTATCGTGTGCGGCATGGTGTGCTTAGTGTATGCGCATTGGTACCAATCCAACTGCGACCACCATATAAACACGGACTACGTGCTTTTCACCAGGACTTTTCTGTCCGTGTCCGGATTGAACGCTGTCGCCCTGCGTTGCATCAAGAGTTCGTTTGTTTAGCTAGCTAGTCTGAACTAAGGCACTGATAAATTACCGAATTTGGATAGTCAGGACATGTTGGCATATATTTTCCCACGCTCATCACATTCATTGCGATGGCAAGCGGCGCAGGACCACCAAAACAAAATTCGTGTGGCACCTTGGCGACGTCGCTCTCAAACGCCGTCGACAACGACGACGACGTCGAGACGATGAGCAACTTTTCCACAAACGACGACCCCCGCGCTTCTGCCCAGTCCCCCGCTCGCTCGCCGTACCTCCATCCGACGCACCAGGCAACCGCATCCACATCCACCTTCAACAGCCATCACCCCATGGCCGCCCCCGCACAATCCTCCTCATCCTCCCCCACGCCCACACCCACCGCACCAGGGACACCCCGCATCACCGCATCGCGAAAACCCTCGTCACTTCGCCATACGTCAAACGCTCCCCCGGCGGAGCTAGCCCAGTCCATCAGGCGCCGACAATCATCGCCGTCTGGAAAAGAAAATAGGAACAACCGCCCACAGCAGCGCATCCGCACGACCCCCCGGCTGCCCCACAACGACGATGTGCCCATCGCCCCTGCGACCACCATGTATTGGTCACGTGCACCTGTACACGGCGCGCTGCCCATGCGCAATATGCGCGCGCACACCGTCACCCTCGTCGATAACGTCGCGTGGCTGTTTGGTGGATGCGATGACAAGGGCTGTTGGAAAGACATTTACTGCTTTGATACAGGTAAAACTACACCCACTCTGATGCGTTTGGCTCATACGTGTCCACAGACACGATGCAGTGGTCGCACCCCGACACGCTCGGCGCCGTCCCACCCCCCTGCCGCGCACACACTGCCACACTCGTCGACCGCAAAATCGTCATCTTTGGCGGGGGTGAAGGCCCGACGTACTACGACAAGACTTATATTCTTGACACGACCACCCGGCGGTGGTTTTTTCCAACCTTTCCGGAACCGCCGCCGGAACCGCTCCCCCCGAAGGCGGATCCGGTACACCCCGCACCGCGACGTGCGCATACAGCCGTGTTTTATAATGGCAAAATCTATGTATTTGGAGGGGGGAATGGGTTGACGGCGCTGAATGACTTGTGGTCGCTGGATGTGTCCCGGTTGGATACCTCGCTTCGCACTGAGGGTGGTGTAAACTTGAAATGGATTTTAGTGAAGCCCAAGAACGACGCTCCACCGGCGAGGGGGTATCATACGGCCAACCTCGTCGGAAATGTCATGGTCATCATGGGTGGGAGTGATGGCCGCGAGTGTTTCTCGGACGTGTGGTGCTTGAATCTGGGTATGGCCCACTTTTGATACTTGCTCTCGTTTCCTGAACCATGCTGCTGTCGACGTAGATTCGCTGATATGGACGCGGGTGTCGTTGGCGGTATCGCACCGTCGGTTATCACATACTTCGACGCAGGTCGGGTCGTATCTCTTTATCATTGGCGGACACGACGGGACGGCTTACAGCTCCGAGATTCTTTTCTATAACCTTGGTCAGTCTTGTGTCTGGACGACCGGTCAACCCGTGTGTTGACAGCTCTTCAGTGAACTTGCAATATGAGCCTCGCGCAGTGTGCGGCAAGCCGCCAAGCGTGAGGGGATACCATGTAACAATTGTTGCGGACAGCAGACTTTTTGTATTTGGAGGGGTCAGTTTGGTTTCCGTTTGTGTTTTATCAAGCTTATCAGGCGAAGCAGTTTAACGGGCACGATGTCTTTGACGACGTACACATCCTCGACCTCGCCGGGGCGGCATACCTACCTCAAGTCATGAGCTTCCGGATAGACGTCGAGTGACATGACATGATGATTCCAGATCATTTTCTGGGCTAAAAACCAACACTTCACACCCTGGTACACTTCTTGACTTTCGTCGCATTTGGGTCAACCATTTATCTCGCACCTCTCCATTGATCGCAAGGGGCCTTCGTGCACGCAAACCTGTGGCATTATAGTTGGGTCATTTCTCTTTTTTCCTTACAGTATATACATCATACCATAATTCTACATCTCGCTCACCATATTCACCGCACATACACATACCCCATAGGTTTTGTCCAATTTATTCGTACCCTGTGGAACCAACGATGACATGAATCATTGAAATCCCTCATAGCCTGGTTGAGTCCATTGGTTCATGCCCATGCCACCCATGCCACCCATGCCCATCCCGTTCATCATCATACCCTCGCCCATGCCACCGTCCCATACGACGCCCTCAGGACTCTCCCCCCCCATCCATATGGGCCCAAGCCCCATTTGGCCCATGGCGCCCTGTCCGGGAGGATGGAACGGAGGGGCCCCCATGCCATCCATATTCATCCCCATCATCGGCATATTCATGTTCCCCATCCCCATCCCACCCATGTTCATATTCACGTTCATGCCTACCCCCGGCCACCCACCCATCTCCACCGGCATTCCCATTCCCATTCCTATGCCCATACCCATCATCGGCGACACCAGCATCTGGTTTTGCGCCGTCTGGTTCTGGGGCACGTTTGGCCGCCCTGTCCGTGGAGGGCCCAAAGACACCCCGCCGCTGACGCCGACGCCCCCGCTGACGCCACCTCCCCCTGGCGGGGCGCTCCTCACGGGCGATTTTGGTCGCAAGTTTTCGATCTCGTGCGTATTTGGTACGACACACTTGCCCCCACCCAGCGCAGCGAGCTTCTTGCAAATTTCGTCCCAGCCGTCCTTGACCCACGGGCGTGCGCCGTCGGGAATGCACGACGCGCGCTCGCGGGCGAGCTCGGGGACGTGCTCGTGCTCGCCCTCGGCGAGGACGGTGACCCAGCCGCGGCGGAGCGAGGATCGGGCGCGCCCAAAGATCTCGAGGCGGCGCGTACCGAGGCAAAAATTTTCGATCAGCGTGTACATTTCTGGGGGTTTGCGTGTCGGATCCAAGGGATCGCCTTCCCATATGATCACGTCCGTATCTGCCGGGATCATGATAAACACAGCGCAATCAAGCGAAGGCTGGACGTACCGACGTTGCAGTGCACGAACCAGCTGTCGGTAGATCGCCGTACTGTGCCCTTGATGCCCATTAAACAGTGTTGTTTGGTCCGCGTAAGGAGGGATGTCGTCGGCGGATCTGTCTGAGGGGAACATCAACGGATAACAGGAGGTCGATGTGGTGACTCACGCCAGGGCCGCGATTAGCATGGAGGTTGGTCTTGACCCAGACGACGTCTTCACATCGCCTGTAACCCCATTTCGCGAGGACTTCGCGGCCGCGCTCGAGACCCTCGCCGGCACCACTGCCGACCCACATGAAGACAAAGGAGGGATCTGCAGCGAGGGAGGGGACGGGAAACGTTTGGAGTTCGTCCCAGCTGAACGAGGAGGAAAAGGGGGGATCGAGGAGGATGACGTCGAACTTGTAGGGATGTAGCGAAGAGAGCTGTTGGAGCGGTAGATAGCACGACGGGCCTGCATGTGTATCGACCGACTCCTTCTTGAGATTAAGCAAACGCTGTTGCTTGGGGTATCTGTGCACGCGATCAGGCGGCCATGGGTGCGCAGAGACGTGGGCTCACTCTTCAAAGCGTCGCTCGAGTTCTGCACCAACGACCCAGTTCTGGGGCCACTCGCCGCTGTCGACGTACCTCTGAGAGTAGTCGTTGCGGATCGTCTCTTCCTCGGGGACATAATTGGGGTAGCGGGTGAGCCGAGCGCGCTTGGCGGGCGGAAGGTCTGGTCTCGCGGGGGGCTTCGGACGCGGTGCAACGAGGGGTGACGAAGGAGGCGATGGGGACGGCGTGGGTGACGGGGAGGGTATGAGCGGGAGGACGAGGAGATCCTGGGGCGGCGAGGGGAGTGCGCGCAGTTGGCGGCGGTTGTTCCGCTGAGCGTCGCGGACGCGCGCGACGAGGTCGGCGTGTGTTGTGAGGAGACGCTGTGCGGCGACGAGGACGTCGGTCATGGCAGCAATGAGAGTTGCCTATCTTGGTCACGACTCGCCATGGGGAAAGCGACCAAGGCGACGCGCAAGTTCGTGTCGAGCGGACGACTCAAAAAGACGATTCAGACGCGGAAGAAACACCAGCAGATCAAGAAAAAGGTCGAGAGTAGACGTGGGGCACGAGGAAAAGGAAAGGATAAAGTGCAGGAGGACGACAGCGAGCCAGAGGTCGAACATGACCCGAAAACCAGGTTCATGCAGCTCGGACGACCACTTTCAGAGGCTAATGTATTTCGTAGCGTCAAGGGCATGTCTGTGGACGACTTGCTCGGTGCCGGATTCATGGACAACGGTTCCGACGATGAGCAGGTGTGCCAGGCATATACATCGTCATTGACTCTGACGGTTCACGTCTCACAGATGAGCGTTGACTCCGACGTTGAGGAGGAGGACGTTGCAGATGACGAGTCTTTTGCCTCGCTAGATGATCTAGAAGGTATGTTCTTTCGGTGAGGTGACGTTCATTGCAGACATTTCTCTGCAGACGAGGGCGCCGAGCACATGCACCAACTTTCCAAGCTGGCGGAACAGGACCCCGAGTTTTACAAATACCTCCAAGAAAACGACAAGGAGTTGCTCGAGTTTGTCCCCGAAGACGCGATGGACGACGAGAACGAGGATGCCGACATGGACAGCGAGTCTTTACCTGTCCTCACAAAAGATATCCTACTCGGATGGCAGAAATCCTTGCTTGATGCAAGTTTCCTTCCATTGGTTCTGGCCCGTGCTGACCTTCCTCCAGTACCGTTCCCTGCGCACCTTGCGAAAACTTCTCGTCGCATTCCGCTCTGTTGTACATATGAATGAAGACAATCAATCTTTCGTTTGGCGTATTGACAGCTCAGCAAGTAAAGTGTCGTTGGACCTCACTTCACAGTATTGTGCTCACAACTATGTATTCCAGTGTACAACAAGCTTCTTACCACCACTCTTAAATTCACCCCGGTCATTCTCGTCTACCATATTCCCTACAAAACACTCGCCAACGGAAAATAGTATGTTGGACCACTTAGTGACCAGTCTGTTGTACTGATTGTCTCTAGTAAGCCGCCCACACAGACACCAAAACAAAAGTCTCTCCAAAAACTCATCCTATCGTACTTCCACAACGTCGTCCACCTGCTTTCGCAGCTTACGGACCCCGACATACTTCAGCTGGCATTTTCGGAAAGCGCAAAGATCCTGCCATATGTTACATCGAGCCGCAAGGCAGTCAAGTCCTATTTAAGGGTATTTCTTAAACGTTTTTGACACTTCTATGATAAATAAACATATATCCGCAGCAATGCTTGGATGTTTGGTCTTCAGGAGATGATAGTGTCCGGATAGCGGCGTTCTTGGCAATCAGGACGCTTGCAAACGCCGCCGACAATGCCATGTTGGACCTTGTCTTGAAGGTGAGAATCTTGTGCTTGGCGATGCCGTCGCTCATGATCATCTCAGAGCACGTACCTCGAACTGGTACGCTCCTCGAAATCCACGAGCGCACACAAATTGTCTTCTATTAATCTCATGAAAAATTCGGCCTCTGAGCTGTTTTGCTTGGACCATACTGCGGCGTATCAGCATGCATTTGCGTACATAAGGCAACTGGCAATTCACCTCAGGAATAGCATGAAAGCACAAACAAAGGTATCTTTCATCCCATTCCTATCCTTTCTAGGCTGTGTTGACTGAATTCAAATTGCCAGGACGCATATCGGCAAGTATACAATTGGCAATATGTGCATTCCGTCGACTTCTGGGCTCTTGTGCTGGCAAGGGCATGTAACACGGAGGCGCAGTTGGAACGAGGCGAAGAGAGCGAGCTCAAGTCCCTGATTTATCCACTAGTCCAAGTGAGCTTCGGCGCGATCAAGTAAGATTGCTTGCTCTTGTCCGTAGAGCCTCATGACACGCTTTCAGGCTCATATCCAATGCGCGGTCGTACCCCTTTCATTTGCACATCGCTCGATCAATGCTCCATCTGTCACGCCACACCAACACCTATATCCCACTTGCGTCCTACCTGCTTCCCATCATTTCGTCGCAATTCACGTCATCGAGCAAACCCAAATCGTCGACCCTTCGCCCGCTCGACTTTGAATCCAATATCCGTGCACCAGCGCAGTACCTCAAAACGCGCGTTTACACAGAGGGTCTGGTTGATGAAGCGGCGTTCGTTTTGGCTGAATGGTTGATAAGTGCGCCGGTTCACGGGAGTATCGCATTTCCCGAAATTACCGTGCCATCGGTGGTCTCGCTCCGTAAAATGATCAAGAGCGCCAAGTCTAAATCAAAGGGTGGCGCACAGAAGGAGCTTGTCGTAGTCAAGGGACTGGTGGAACGTGTCGAAGAGAGCGCAAAATGGATGGATCAAAAACGCAAGGGTGTCAGCTTCGGCCCTGGAAACCTGTCAGATGTGGAGATGTGGGAAGCAAACCTCAGGGTCGAGGATTCCCCGCTCGCCAAGTACGTCAGGGTTCAGCAGAAGGCGAGAACAAAACGGAAAAGCCTGGTCGAGAAGGTACGTACGGTTACGGGTTGTGCGATGATCGTTGATTTCGTGTGCACAGGCTGCAAAAGGCGAAGACGAGATCTTGGATGAGAGCTCGTGATGTGTCGTGAGACCAGGGGGAGTGCGGCAAAAAAGAAGTGGCGTTGCGCATAGCTAACTTGGGGTGGAATGCGATGTGGTTTGCAAGTTCCGTTCATTTCATCATTGGCAATCCGGTGTCATCACCAATCTACGCCTTACCTCCCCCCCGGAAATGTGACGCATATGCTGACGATCAACTTGTGTTCTCGCTGATCCCCGCGGAAAGGTGGGTACGGACCGAAATCCAGATATGATGAGAAAGAACGAACCGCGTAAAGAAACCGATATCAAGCACCGACCCGTGGCACTTTTTTGCTCTGGCGTGTGCCATGGATCGGTTTCTTTTTCTCGTAAAGACGGTCGGCAACCCGCGGATGCGATGAGGAGGGTGTATCAGTCATGAGGAATTACCCAATAAGACGCCTGGCAAGGTTTGCCAGTAGAGAGATAAGATATTCCTGATCATTGTCCGTGTGGGGCAGAATGGAAACAAGACTAGGATTATCTCCAGATGCCAAAAAAGATCTGCCACCACGGTCGTCGGATACCTTGAGCGCTCTTTTCGTACCCTTGCACCAGACGCTCATAGTGTTTCGGCATCGACGCCGGCTCCAGGGTCTTTTTAGACAGTGGGTACTGCAAACACGGTTCGAGAACGGCTAACTAGAAAGAAGAGCCACACTCACCTTGTGCTGTACGCCGTTCTCCAACAAGACTCTCGCGGACTGAACCGCGTCTGGCGTGAGACGCGGATGGGTCGCAAGCGACTCGAGAAACTTTTTCAGCTGTAGATTGGGGCGGAATGGGTCCGCGGGCCAAGCAGCCGCGATCGTTTTGAGCTTCTGCGCGTACTTGGACGCTGCCATTGGTGGTGGCTGGTGAAATGAAAGCCTGGGACTTTGAGTCGGACTCCAACTCGAACTCACCCGCTAACGCTCAAACTGGTTTGGCCACATCTACGGTAAGTGCGGCGCCGTGTGCATTAAATCAATGTATGGCCTAGTATGTATGTAAGTACAGACGTTGGCATGACTGCCATCCACCCCCCCTTGTCGCCGTAACCTGCCCAATTTCGCCCGCGGACCGTACAGCCAATTAATCGAGCCACCTTGCTATTCGCAGAATTTCCGATCAACTGACAGGACCACCCTCGCCAGCGGTGAGTTCACATGGACATTTTTTGCACGTTTCTTTCTTCTTTTTGTCTGCTCTGCACGAGTCTGGTCGGACTTCCCGGATTTGAACCTGTCAATTAATTTCGGACAGGCTTCGTCCAGTTTCTGTTCCTCCCACAGCCGATTTATTCCGCGTTTTCGGTAAGACGTACCCACAAATGCCACACCTCGGTGCCAAAGACGCCATTGATCAGTGTTACGGCCACCGTCACTGTGGTTCGGACAATTATTTGTGGGAACGGTGGGTGGCATTCTCTTCGCCATCGATTGATCCCCGCAGCTTGCATTACTTTGTGGCGCTGACGGCAACTTGGGCGCGCATCGAGATGATTTTTTGGGGCAGGGTTGCTCGTGGAGATCTCCGCAACACCTGCCTTACGGTGAAAGTTTCCCTTGCGATGGAGAGCCAAACTGGCAGCGCCAATCTCCGTTCCCGTTTCATCTGGCGCAGGCTGCCGTAGGCGGTACTCTCCGTTTCTCCGTCGCCGGATTTGTTTCATGGCTGACCCTCGCGCTCGTGACATCTGGCCGATGCCGAACGTCCTGTGGAGCGACGGCAACGTGTCATGAGAAGTCGGGAAGGTCTGGCATGTCCCGCGATCCGTTATGGCGGTAGCATTTGACCCCGACGTTTAATATTCTTGCTAGAAATTATATTCCCGCTCAAATGGCGTTTGGGCGAGCTGATGGAACATATTCGAGTGTCTTTTGTTCCCTCGCTGAAACGATCCGAGCAGGTGGTCGTGTGTGCACCGTGAACTGTAACTAGTCGTGTAAATGTTATTTGTGACATGTACTGCATCACTCATCTCCCACATCGTTTCACACAGTCGCGACAGGGTATTGAGCAGGTATGCGAGCTAATAGCCGTCAGGCCCGTCATTGTATAGGCACGACGATCACTAGCGCCCAATGCCGGCTTAGCACTGCCATTTAGCCGCAAGCGCCCTGCTCGTTCTCGAGCTCGTGCTGCACGCGTTGCGCCTTCACCCAATCCAGCTCTCTCCCACTTGGTCACCATGGGGTGCTGCGGCGAGCCAGCCCACAAGAACGACCAGTACACCAACCGGCCACTCTCCGTCCCCGCTGGCATCGTTCAGCACCAGCCGACGGCGCAACCGACCGCTCAAATTTTCGAGAAAAGCCCATTTTTGGCACACACGGGCCCGTCTCCGCCCCCACCGGTTCTGCACCCCAACCAGCCCTCGCTGCGCGGGCCTGCGTCGCAATGGGGCAGTGGGTCACCGTCGCCGCCTCCGGGAAGCCTTCAAGGCATGTTCCCCATGAACCAGGTCGTTCCGCCCAACCTGCCCTACGACCGGAATACCCACATGGGGACGCCGCTATACCAGCCCAGCCCCATCCCCGTACCACATCGGCTCGCATCGACCTCGCCCTCGCTCTCGCAATCAACACACGCGGCCATCCCGATACCCAGACTAGATGGGGGCCCACTGAACGAGAGTCGCATGTCTATATCCATTGACTTTGGTACGTTTTTACTGGACTACGCAGCGTTCGCTAACCTATTGTTCTAGGAACTACTTTTTCGGGCGTCGTGAGTGGGGACGTCGCTTGTATTGGGTAGTGAATTAACCGGTTGGGTTCAAGGCGTATGCGTCCTCGCGCATCGCGTCGGGTGCTATCCAGCAGATCCTGCGTTGGCCAGGTTCCTTTGAGACGTTCCGCAAGGTGCCGACCTGTATCTTGTATGACGAACACGGACAAGTTTTGGCATGGGGGCTCGAAGCCAAGAACGCTAGCCCTATGCCGGGTACAGTGCGGTGTGAATGGTAAGCTGGCACGCGCGTCTTGTCCGGATGTACGATCAAACTTTGATCACAGGTTCAAGTTGTTTCTCGAACCCCGCGCGTTACGGGAGGGTGCGGTGGACCCGCGGTTGCCGGAACTGCCAGTAAGTCGCCGTATGTGCAGACCCTTGAAACATGTCATGTGTCTCTCTTAGCCCGGAAAAACGGCTATGAACTTGATCGTTGACTATTTGACTTGCCTGTGGGAGTATGCAAAGGAAGAGATCACTCGAGAGATAGGAGCAGTTGCTGACCTGAGTAAGCCAATCCAATTGTATCCCTCCGGACATGAATATCGCTGACAGCCGAATAGATGCCGCCGATGTGGTGGTGACTTGTCCTGCGGCGTGGGACAACAGAGGGTGTGACCTCATGCGAGCAGCTGCCATTGAGGCCGGTCTTGTTCAATCAGCGCATGCTGGGGATATTCTTTGGCGTGATCGCCTGCGTATCATCACGTACGCTCACAAAACATTTTTCCGTCATAGGCTATGAGATGACCCGATGTCTATCTTTAGGGAACCCGAGGCTGCTGCAATGCATTGTGCGCGCTTGACGGACCTCCATAAACTCCGGGCAAGTCAAAACTTTATGATTTGCGATGCCGGAGGCGGTACCGTGGTAAGTATACCCTTTTTTTCTTATCTCGTAGTGTGGGTGACCATCGGCCAAATAGGACCTGGCATGTTACAAGATTATTGGACAGGTGGGCCAAAATGGGAATCTCGAAATTGCCGAGATGTGTGCGCGATCGGGAGCCAACTGTGGCTCGCTCTTCCTGGATCTTCGATTCCGGGAGCTAGTAAAAACGTTGTTGGCGGACCACCCGGCGCATCTCGATACGGCAAGTTTGGCATATTTCATGCATTCGTTTAGTCAGACCGACAAGCTCGCGTATAAAGGTGAAATCGATGACGGTATGTTGTAACGATGTTTAGCAAGCGCAATCTAAATGAAGACGCGCCAGAGACGTATTTCCATTTCACATGTTTCAATGTTCAGGACCCACATGATCCCTCTGTTGGTTTAATCAATGGAGAGCTTGCGATACCCGGAATCCTGATTCGCCGGGAAGTGTTCGACCCTGTTGTTAATCAGGTTGGGTGGCGCCGTGATGGGTGATTGTTGGGCTGACTGTTGTTTAGGTTCTGGAGATGATCGAAGACCAGTTGGGAAAGATTGAACAACGGATTGATGCATTGCTTCTCGTGGGAGGCTTCGCAGGAAGCGAGTACCTATTCAAAAAAGTGGAGGCGAGTTCCAGTGCCAAGCGGTTTCGTCATGATCAATAAAGCGTTGTGTTTCGTTAACAGGCCAAGTTCTCTGGCAAGATCAAGGTCATCGCACGGCCATTTGACGCTGATACGGCGACCGTGCGTGGGGCCGCTCAGTACGGACTTACGCGCAAGACTATAGTGTCGACCGTGATTGTGCCTCGGGCGTACATTATGAGAGTGAGCGCCGAGGTGTTAGCAAAGCGGGGATGTACTGAGTGCGCCACAGGTTAAACTTCCAGCGGAGCCCGAGGATTGGTTGAAGCGGCCCGCGTACATCAAGGAGAACAACGCCAGTGTGCCCATATGTGAAAATCGGTAAGCTCCGTGATCATGTGGCGGCTCCAGATGTGTGACTGGGCAGATTAGGCTGCAATATCTGGTGATGAAGGGAGCGATCCTGCGAAAGGGGTAAGATTTATACCGATGGTATTTTCGGGTGCGAGTTCTGATCGGAGGGGCGTATAGACAGCGAGTCAAGACCAAGTTTTGGTAGGTTGTGGTGCTATAATGACTGTGACTATGAGGCTGAACCACTGCAGCAAATTCTCACAGAACAGCCAAGGTAGGATGGCAAAAAGCTGTCAATGAACGGTGCTGAAATGCGCACAGATTGTAATTTCGTGGCTGTCCTGTACACGTCTGATTCGGACAAAATCATGCGGTATACAGATGAGGCAAGCGTTTCGCTGTATTGACAGGCCACGGGGATCAAGTGACGTTTTATGTCATAGGGCGAAACGACAGAGCTCTGCAAATGGACTGTTGATCTGAGCTCGTTACCCACGTTCCAGCAGAATGCGAGCGTTGCGCAGCCCGATGGGTTCTACACAGGTGGGTGTGTGGACTGTGGCGGAGCTGTGTGCTGACTGCTGTGTAGACTTTGAGCTTGGACTTGAGATGGACAGTGCAGAGGTGCGCGGGGTGTTGTTCTACGAGGGCCAGGAGTGGAGTCGGGTGGTGTTTGATTTTCTGAGTTGAATTTTTCTACATATTTTCGATCAGATTTAATCGGACCTGGTGCCTTCCACCGGACAAGTCCGAATGACGGACAACGCCGAGTCCATCACATCCCGTACCACCGAAAGTCCTCGACGCGTTTAAAAATCGAGCCGTGCGGGATGGCTTAGCACCAACATGGCCCACCTCCACCACCTCCTCCAGCCCATCGTCGTCCGCGACGTCTCCTTCACCAACTGGGCAGACACCTTTGCGTGTGCCCCGCTTGCCGTCTTCGAGCCCGAGTCCGTGTACCACTGCCAGCTGATCCTCGCCCTCGCCCGCCGCGAAGGCAAGGTGGTCCGTGCAGTCGGCGTCGGCCACTCTCCCAGCGATCTCGCGTGCACCTCGGGGTACATGCTACGGACGACCAAGCTCGACCGGCTTCTCGAGGTGCGCCGATCTAGCCGTGACATATTTAACACTGTTTGGCTCACGCATACTTTGACCAGGTCAACGTCGAGAAACGGTTCGTCGTCGTCGAGGCCGGCATCACCCTCGACGTCCTCCACGTCGAGCTCGCCAAGCATGGCCTCGCCATGATGAACGTCGGCTCCATCTCCGAGCAGACCCTCGGTGGCGTCATCACCACCGCGACCCACGGCACGGGCATCAACTACGGCGTCATCTCCACCCATGTCATCGCCCTGTCCGTCTTGCTCGCCGACGGCACGCACGTATCCTGCTCAAGGCAGGAGAGACCCGACCTCTTCATGGCATCCATTTGCGGCCTGGGCAGCACCGGCCTTATCTTGACCGTCACTCTCCAGGTGGAGCCCGCGTTTCGGCTCAGGGAAACTCAGCGGACGTTGGCGTTTCATGACTGCATCCGAAATTTAAACGCCCTTGTCATGGCTTCCCAACATGTTCGTATGTGGTGGTACCCAGCCGCGGATACCGTGCGGCTGTACTCTGCCGATCGGACAGCAGAGGTAAGCACCCGTTCCGTCCGTCCAACCCGAGGCGTCCCTTATGCTCGTTCCTTGGATCTGTCAGCCGAAGCGATCAGTGGCGAATTGGCTGCGTGACTCCTTCCTTGGCTTCCACGTGCTCCAATTCCTCCTTTTTCTGGGCCGCTATTTTATCACACTCAACGTGTTTGCGACGAGGTTTGCTGCTTGGCTCGTCAAGGACGACGTCGTCGCTGTAGACGACAGCCACCAGATATTCAATCTCGATTGCAGAGTAAGTAGTGTCATCGTGCACAGCTCCGGTGATTTAACTCTTCCGTCTAGTTTCCCCAGCATACCACCGAGTGGGCGATACCATACGAGAACACCCGGCGGTGCCTAGAAGACCTCCATTCGTGGTTAGCCAAAGAATTCGCGGATAGCAAAGGCTTACGGCCTCATTTTCCTATCGAGATCCGTTTTTCGGACAGTGACGACATTTGGCTTAGCCCAAGCAACGGTCGAAAGACGTGTTGGATCGGTATCGTCCAATACAAGTGAGCGCATCTTTTTGTTCTCGTACCCGTCCCTGACAAGACAAGACCATATGGTTTAGAGGTCCCTTATCAAACGTTGTTTGAGTGTTTCGAGGCTATCTTGGCGCGTCACGGCGGACGCCCCCATTGGGCAAAGGCACACTCGTTCCGACCGAACACGCTTTGTAAAGTATATCCCCGTTTCGACGACTTTGTTCGCGTTCTGGAGGACGTTGACCCACACGGCATGTTCCGCAATGAATATGTCCAACGCCACATATTCGGCAAGACGGGCCCAGAATATGATGGTGGTGTATTTCGGCGCAACTCCGGACCACTTCTATGAACTAACATCATGATACACTGCGATGCACACAGCTCTGTGGCGAATCATTCTTCACAGTCATACCTCTTTGTATTCTTTGTTATAACCCTAGCTGTTGTTTAATGGATTCTCTCACGAGACGTTCGTATTCCTAGCCACGTATTTAATCATATACAGCGACGTATTGTGGCGGATACGTACTGGTTTGTTGTCGCGGTAGAGCTTGCAGCAATCGATATTGGCACCGCTCTCCAGGTTGGGCTCTGTTGTGGGGATGGATGAGGGTACAGGATCGCGATCTGGGTGGGAGTGACGAACCGGCCAACATGGATATCACGCTCAACAGGACCTTTTCGACGCTCTGGACGGGGCTCCAGCGCTCGGACGCCTGTTCGTACATGGTCGGGTCGTCTCCAGGGGTGTGCAGAATCGATATGCACACGGTCCCATCAGGGTAAACTAGAAACGCGTTGGTCGGCTGCGGCAAAGACAGACGAGGCGCGCACTGTTGGGATGGAACAGGGGTGGGTCGAACTTCATCTTGAAAGGCGACAGGGGGTAATCGGAGGGCTACAGAGACGGGTGAGAGCGTACGTGGCACGTGCGTTGTGGCCGTACAAAGACGAGTTTAGCGACAAAGACGCCACCGTCAAAGGGCGTGTCTTTAGGGCCGCATATGAGGGCTTCCCAGGTGAAAAAGTCGGCCTCGGAGACGGGGCCTGTCCCGTGTGTGGGTGGCGTGGCGTGTGGGGGTCATCGGACGCACCTGCTGTGAACATGCCGTCGGGCGAGCCTGCGGTGGGGCGCAGTGAGTCCGAATCGATGGCTGGGCGCGCCAGACGCACCTCCGGACGTGAGTTGCTTGTACTCTGTCATGAGACGCCGCAGCGCTGTCGAGTTGCTGGCGGATCGCGCGCTCATCGTTGTCGTTGGAGACAACCAGTCAACGCCACTCGCCACCCCGCCCCGCCGCTCGGCTACTAAACATCGAGGCTCGTTCTCACCCCACACCGCCGGCGATAAGACAGACATTGGCATTGGCAGCCAGAGCTCTGCTGCGGCCACGCCACACATGACCCGGCCGCGACGTGTGCGACTCTCTCTGCCGCCCACACAGCCAATACAGCTTGGTTATGCACGACACGCTCCTTGCACGCCCCGTTGCTAGGGGACATCGTGAATTACACTATGGACCCTTTTCAGGCATCGTCTAGAACGAGCCGTGGTACGACATTCATGGCCATCAGCTGCAACGCACCTCCATCAACGTGCCCAGATTCAGATCGGAAGAATGCACCCACCTCTTGGAACAACAGCTTGGCCGCGTACGGAATCGTCAGCGTCGCCATCTTTTTCGAACTCTTGCAATATGAACACCACCCGTGGTACCCCATCAGCCCACACTCTTGACACGCGTTCACCTCGAACTGGTCGGATGAAATCATCAGCCGTTCTAGCAGCAGCTGCGTCGCGCCGTATCCGATCAGACAATCGCGCTCCATCTCTCCGAGCCGCAGTCCGCCTTCCCGGGACCGACCCTCTGTGGGCTGCCGTGTCAGCGTTGCGCGCGGGCCCCTGTCCGATGCCATAAATAAGCCTGACGCACGCACGTTCTCAGGTCAAATACGTACCTTGCTCGAGCGTGCATCTTGTCCATAACCATATGTTCTGCAGGTAATCAATCAGTGGCGTAACGAGTACAAGGCGCTGTCTCACTAAGCTTCTGTAAAGAGCGCGGGGTCAGCCCTTTGCCGATTCCACCCGCCAAGTGGAAATTCTACCTGGTAATAGATGGGCCCAAAGTAAACATAGGCTTCCATTGGTTCGCCGGTGATGCCACTTGTCAGCATATCTTTCCCGGCATAGTTGAACCCGTGCTCGATCAAGATCCGTGACATGTCCTCTACCTGATCCGGGGTATTCTATTGTTGACCCAGAGTGAGGAAAACCCGAGGACACGTACCTTGGACCCGCCAAACGCAGTGCCATACTGAAGCTTACCACTCAAGACACCTGCCTGTATCAGGAGTGAGAAATAGCCGGATAAGAAAATGCCGCAAACTTACTTTTCCAGCCAAAAGCTCGATCATCTTACCAACGGTCATCCGAGAAGGGAAACCATGAGGATTCATGATCGTGTCTGGAACATCCTATCAGTGCCCATGTCCTAAACAGGTTAAAGTCTCACCAGGGCTGATTCCCTGGTCATTGAATGGCATGTCCTCCTGATTCACGATCAATCCACACACCCCCTTCTGTCCATGTCGAGAAGAAAATTTGTCCCCCAGTTCTGGTCTCCGTGTTTGGCGGATCAAGACTTTGATCAGGGTCTGGTCGTTTTCGGTGTCGCTGATCATAACTTTGTCAATGTACCCAGCGACAGGTGATTTGTAGGTCATCGGAGTGTTTTTGTAAGGGACTGTAGCCGCTTGACCGGTGAACGTGTTGTCATTGGCATTGGTCGGCGTTTGCTTATTCACGTAGACATCGCCAGGGTCTACCCTCTCACCAACCCCCGCAAGCCCGTCTAGTTGAATGATGTCATACTTTTTTTGGATCGCACCATTCTCCCCCAATGGTGCGTCAGCGAGCCGGTCAAACCTATGGAAAACCTCGTGATCGGGAAATACGTCTATGCAAGAGAAAAACACTGACGTGCCGTTGGGGTATTTTCGGATGAGTGTTGCATTTTTGCGCAATACCTGACACCTTCCATACCCACGGTCTAGACTCGCCTACGACGCGCATCCCTGTAAGCCTCCGAGATAGGAAACACGGAACATACTTTGTTAAGAATCAGCGCATCTTCGATGTCGTACCCAGAATAACTCATGACAGCCACCGTTGCATTCTGGCCCGCAGGCAGACGGTCATATCCAATTAGTTCAATCGTCTTTGTCTTGACCATCGGCTGTTGAGGGTAAACGGATAGATAGAGCAACGTGTCGATCCGGTGAAATTGATTATAGCCGATCGCACCAATGGCTTGCTTGCCCATCGCACATTGATACGTGTTTCGCGGGGACTGGTTATGGTGCGGATAAGGAATAAGCCCCGCAACAGCGCCTAGGATGGTAAACGGCTCAATCTCGAGGTGCGTCGTCGCAGCGACAATGTCTGACTCGTACAGGGCGATATACGAGTCGTTCTCTTCATTCACGTCCAGATACTCCACGAGGCCGCGGCGCAAGAAGTCGTCAAACGACATCCTTCCCGCTTTCAGTTGCTACCATAAAAAAATCACGTCAACGACCACTGGATCTATTGCGAAATTAGGGTACCGACGAGGATATGATCCGAAGTGACTTTGGGCGCCGCGTTTTCGACAATGATCATCGGTCGGCATATTCGGCCACCATCACTTGCGATATGTACGGCGTTGTGATGGTGGTTTACGTAGACGCTAACAAACTCACTGAGCCGACCTACCCTGCGCAGCCTGCGGAAGTTGGCAACGAATCTGGCGGGAAATCGCGTTAAGCCAACGATCGTGCCGTTTACGTTAACTACAAAAGTATGGGGGCCGTAAATCTCCGTGCCCGTAGCCAAACTGATGTCTTGACGAAATTAGTGATAAGCGGTTAGACTGGGATAATAATAGTCGAGCGCGAACCTTCTACCCCGAGCATGAACGCCAAACGTATGATCGGTTCTTCTTCCACGTCCGTCGTGATGTGTGTCATGAGCGCGAGATTCTTCACAAGACCACAGGCTTCGCCTTCCGGAGTATCACTAGGGCAGAGCATTCCCCATTGACTAGGCTGTAACGCGCGCGGCCCGCTGACCTTGCGTGTTTTTTCAAATTGGGATGAGATGCGGGTCATCATGCCGAGAGCAGATATGAAACTCAGCCGACTAAGGACGTGGGTGACACCGGCCCTTTCCATCTTGAAGCGTTTCAGAGACCAGTTTCCCGTTGAAATCGCGCGAACGAATCCAGAGGTGATGTGGTCACCCTGAAACTGCATCGTGTTAAACGCATCGAATTCGTTGGTCCGTGAGGGCTTCTTGAGGACCTTGTCAATGGCGGATTTGAGATTCGCGTTAAAAGTCTTGAAGAGATCCTCGAACAGCAGTGCCAACAATTGACCAGCGCTGGGTTGAACCAATATCAGTACGGGGACAGGGCTGAGATATCTGGGTAACAACGCACAGTTCAAGACGCTTGTTACCAACGTAGTCGCGGTCATCGACGGTTTTCTCATCGTCCATGGCCATGAGAACCCGACGTGTCATTGTCGCGACAAAGATAGCCTTTGACCTGAAATCTAGCCCAACAACAGGGACGTGGGCTAACACGATCGTGGCTAGTGCCTCCAATGCCTCTTCCCAGGCTGGTCTCCGTGGACCCACAGCCTTGCGATTGATCTTGACCCTGGACCCAATCCATTCCAAGGCCTGGTGGCGGGTGAATATACCGAGTTTAGCGGCCTCTTCCAAATTCGCGGCAAATGCATTCTTGTGGACATCGGTGGTGCCGGCGGTGAGGAGGAGTATCTCCTTATCCGATTGGATACCAAGCGCCTTGAGAGCGATAACGATAGGGACATCCTCATGAATAGAATTATGACGCAAGTATATCTTTCCCTTTTTCGTGGCTACATAGGTTTTGGACTTGAGACCGCCGTGAGTCGAGCTAGAAGTACATAGGCGCTATGAGGACAGCTTTGCAGGAGATAACGCGCCGATACTCACGAGGTGCAAGAGGCTTGGACGACGCCCTTGACAGAATCCGTCTCAACGATGATTCTGTTCTTGCTCAGTTGTTCTTGGACGAGAATGACCTTTTCCGTGCCTTTGACGACGAAATAACCACCCGGATCCAGTGGACATTCGGTCATGCGTGCAAGCTGCACTTCGGAACGCCCGGTTAGAATGCACTTGTTACTACGCAGCATGATGGGCAAACGACCAATGTTCACGTTCGGTCTCCTCACGACGTTCTTGCCGCGGGTATACTGAATCGTGACGAGGATGGGTGCGCTATAGGTGATATCGCGTAGTCGACATTCGTGCGGGGTGATGCTTTTATCGATAGCATCTAGATCTGTGCGATCAGGAAAACCGACGTGAATGTCGGTGTACTTGAGCCAGAACCTCGGGTCAACATCAGAGGTGACTTTGCTATTGGCTTTGACGATGTTCTTGATGTCGGTATCGACGAAGTAGTTGAACGAGTCAATGTGCTGTTTGACGAGACCTTTGACCTTGAGAAAGGCAGGCAACAAGAGCCACTTATCCTGTCAGACAAGAAGTCAAGCTGCAGGGAAGGGAATACACGAAATAAGCACACCTCGACGTTCTTGATCGGATCTGCCAGACCCAACCCGCGCCAGTTTGTGCGGCCCAAATGCTCCCATTCCTCGTCGCCTGCGTCGACAGCCATGATGGCCTCTACCAGCAATGCTAGTAAGTTGACGATCAAGTGGTCACCTGGAATGGTGTGCGTGACCCCGAATACCATTGAGCTCCAAGTTCAAGCGATCAACTCTACGGCTAAGGCTCTCCAATTACCTCAAGCAGGGGGCCGCAAACCTCTGTAGATAAGATGAGTTTGCTATCATCATTCCATGAAAACCGTATTGGAGGCCATTTTACGTGGTTGTTTAGGTGTCTCTCACCAACCGAGCCTTATCCAACAATTCAGCAAACTTGACTTTACCCTCAGGCTCGTGGCCTCCTTACAACATCGTAAACCCTGTTTTCAAAGACCTCACCCCGTCACACACTTACGTTTTGTGCCCAAGTTGTACTTGGAATTTGATCTTGACACGAGTAGAATCTAAGTATTTGGCGGTAAGATCATGCAAATTGCTTCCCGGTTTCCTGGCGCTCACGGCTGCCAGTAGAACGCGACATATTTTGGATAATTCCACTTTGGCTTCTGTTATGTCCTGCTAGCCGCACGCCCGTGGGCCAAGACTCATGGTGTCATGGACCTCAATTGATTTACTCACTGCACGTATCACTATTGACTTGCGCATCAAATTCTTTCGCTGGACGTGGTATCGATACGCCGTATTTATTTTATAAATTTCACACTGCGCGATTGACATCATTTCCAATAGATTCCAGAGGTGAGCACGGTTAACGATACAAAGCCGGCTACTCAGTACTTTTCTCCAAAGAAAATAGAGCTTTTGCGCATTACCCATTGCACACCAGACGTTTGGGGGACGTGGAACGTAGAGAAAAACGAGATATCGTGCTCGTCTTGTGACGTGTGCCTCCCTTGTCTTCTGTGGTGTCTCGGTCTTCCGCGCCAACATGGCGGACTTCCTCAGCGTTCACAGCACCTGGTCGGCCGGCTATAAGCCACATAGAGTCGTCATAATTCCTATCATTGGGGCCCTTCATACATACCATTTTCCCTCCCCTCTAAACCTCCAGTCTACCATTTTATCTCCTCTCCCTCCCAAGCACCCGCTGACGCCTTCAATACCGTCGTCCCTTGGAATACCATCCAGTACTTCCAAATCGGAACGGGTTCTGCCCTCAAACTGCTTACTGATGTACGCAAGGAGGTGTGCGGAATCTGAATCTACAGACCGGTCTAGACCCTTACCCCTCCATCAATGCTCTGTTGAGGGGACTTCTACATGTTGACTTGCAAGCTGGGACCAGATGTGCTCCTAGATGGGGAGAAAGCCGCCTGCGTGAAAGATCCGTCCTCGATCTCACTCCCAACCCATGTCGACCACCCACGGACGAATCTTTCCCTGCCACACTCCATTGTATTCCTATCATATTAACACCCACATAGGCACAACAACATATCTCATCGGGTGCCTCGTTTATCAAGGGAGTGAATGATGCAACTTCGTCTCCCGCTATGCTGCCACCACAGGGAGTCGAAGAAAATTAGAAGATGGTGTGCTGCGATTACACCTGTTACTCAAATACAGCATCTTTTTTCTCGTCTGTCCCCCACACCTTGTTGATATACTTGTTCAACTTGTCGATTATAGCTTTGCGATCCCGCCGGACGCTCCCATGCAACTAGTCGATGTTTGTATCTATATCCGTTTTGTAGGATGCTCGCAGAACCTGTGGTTACTGCGCTGTTGCACTGCTGCTGCTAGAGTTTTTCGTGATATTCAGATACCCAAGCAGCTCACTGTGAATGAAAAGGACTTTGGAAACATTATGTCTCAAGGCAGAACGAAAAGCCGTTACCGATTGAGTCGCAAGCGATGTCGCGGACAAGGCATGCTTCTCACCGTATCCTCTGTGTTGCTTTGCGATCGGGTCTTGGGGAATTGAATCACTCAAGGTCAAGTTTCCCGCGCATTGCATGCGATCTGCTATGCGGAACGTCTGTCAAACGCCATCCCCAGCCTTCCGATGGGTACGATGATAGCAGGGTACCTTATTCCGTATGAGATTCTTTTTCTCTCCGCTGTCCCTACCATCCATCATCTTTGTCCAATCCAGCATGTCCAAGGCTCCGACTCCCATCAACCTCGTCAACTTTGTGATTATCTGTGTACCAATCGAATCGAAATTCCATTGCAGTAACAACTTCTTCGATTGGTCTTTGCTGCTTTTGCATCTCCCACCACTGCATGGGAACATTGTCTATTATAATTATTTGTTGGCATACCCATTAACCAGAGCAGGGACAGAAGATTTAAAGTGATCAGGAGATGGGACAAGGAAGTTAGTGTGCATTGCAGGCAGTTTTTGGAGCTTCTCGTGTTTATCCTTGACTTGAAAGTGATAGTCACTTTGGGCCTCAAGATCACTGCTTCCGACTTCATGATTTTCAGCTGTATTTGCTCTTGGTCAATCATATTGCTGCTACTGCTGACCTTTTCGTTTTACTGTGATGATATTTATTTATTTGACTGATCAGCTTAACACGGAAATGGGATCTAAAGTGCGTTGTCCTCAATGTCCATGGGGTACTCACATGCGCCCACCCAACTACTCGAGCGATAATCACGTCTCCACATCTCGACAATCGATTTTAGCGAACAGTCCCTCTACCTGTCCCTGAGAATCTCGCTTCATTCAATCACCCCACCCCTGCAGGTCCGAGAAATGTCGTGCACCCTATTCCTTTTTTTTTTTTGAAAAGCGACATCATTATGCAGTAGTTGTCTGCACTAACTATACGTAATACGCTAAACAACAACGACACGGTTGGTTGAGGAGAAAATGCGTTTACGCAACCCTGCTATTGTCGAGCAGGGAGTGAGACTCAGGTCAAAGCCTAATACCACTAAAACCTCTGTGTTGGTGACTTGATCGGGGGAAGATCAGGTTGGTTAGTAAGGGTTGGCGACCAAGTGCAGAGAACTTGTCTTCGCAGATTGGCCATTCGAGGGTCTCGTGCTCACCATCGTGCGGTGATCTGTTCGGTCGTGATATGTTTGTCGCCAATGACTATTTCGCGCCGTATCGTCCATAGTAAGAAGGCGGCTCGAATATTAGGATGTGCATGAGACGGGTGGTCACGTTTTGTTTGGTATGGGCAGGTTGGCTGAGGTGGAACTGGAAATGACGCCGCAGCCTGTAATGAGGTCTACGGGGACAGACGGTTTGTGCCAGTTGCTAGAAGCTGTTCGCTCTGGGCTGCTGCAAGGTGCGTCCTATTCCCGCACCATCCAGGCTAGATTGAGAAGCTTCATCCCGCATAGGTAGAAGCTGTGTTTGACGAGCAAAGTTGCAATCTCTGCATCGTCGACTGTTGTGGTGTACGTTATTTTCCTTGTGTAATGGTTAACTGAGTCCCACATCTTCTCCATCTGCGTAGTACTCGGCCCAGAGAGAAACGGCGGTGCATCAGTAAGGTATAAATTTCAGCCCTTCAACCGACCAATACAAAAAGATGGCTAAGAGGTGTAGAAGAAGACTTCGGGACCCGTTTGACGCCAAATTTCCCAATAGTTTGACCCGTCTTGACATCGCCAGATCAAGTATGGTGGCGATCGGCAGTGCTCGTACGTCTGAAAGGACGAGTGTGTTGATGAAATCCTTCGTGGAGTACAGTTCTACAGGTGCGATGGTTTGCTCGTTTCCCCGACCAATGTCCCAACTTTGACTCTGTTTGATAGGCTCCTCCAGAATTTACATTTGGTCTTCCCATGACTTTCTACTCGCGAGTACGAGTCGTGACTCGGTGGGTGCGCCATAGGCGATGCCGTGTAGCCGACAGTTGTGTGGGTTCTTATCGATGGCGTTTAGATTGGTACGACCTGGAAAGCCGACGTGGATATCAGTGCGCTTGAACCACATGGTGACGTCCCTGCTAACCTTAACAATATCCTTGATGCCAGTATCGACAAAGTAGTTGAACAAATCAATACGCTGTTTGACGGGACGGTAGAAAAGTAGGCGGTCACACGAGGGGGAAGTGTACCTCGACGTTCTGAACGCCGAGAATTGTGGTGTTCTTGAGCCTCTGATCGATATCTTGCTCTTAACCTCCAGGTGGCTGAATGTTTTGCAAGTGCCATGACCCCGAGCACCTCGTATGATGGTAAACTACATTTAAACTTTCTCGGCTGTACTTTATTATCATTCCATGAGTGTGAACGGTACTGAAGACCCTTAAGTTTTCTAGGGGCCGCTTAGGTGTGTGTCCCACCAATGTCTAGATCATCACAATCGGAGCTAGACTCTGCCCAAGATCCCCCTGCACACTTCTCACAACGTTATTTCCCTACGTGTCCACTAGAGGAACATTGGATCAAATGGATTACTAAACAAATTCCCTGGTACCTATTTAACGGTATGCCTTGCCCGACTCTCCCCCAAACCCCCGGTTTCAAATGACATCACCCCGCCAGAGTCACGTTTTCTCCCTGGAATACCACAAAGCCGTGCGCGACGTCCAGCAACAGCTAGGTGTGTTTCCTTTTTTTTTTACTTGGAGTATCTGTTTACGACATCGACAGTGGCTGCCTTCACTTTTTCGGTTTGGGATCTGATCTTGACATTCGAAGAAGAGGTAGAATGCATATGGCAGTAAGGCTAAACAAATTGCTGTCAAGCTATCTAGCACTCATTGTTGGCAGAATGCGGCAGTGCATGTTCAAATGGTTCTACTTTTGTTTTCGTTATGTCTTGCTTGTTGCACACATGTGGGTTCCATATCCGCTCTTTGCACCCCAAAACTGATTGTAGCATAGATTTCACCTGGTTATCTTCCCGCACTTGTCGTCAGGTCGCACCTCGGACTTCTGGTGCTGGACGTGGTACCGATATGTAATAGCGATTATACAGGTGTCGCATTGTATGATTGAGATCATTGTAGCCACCAGAGGTGAGCTTAGCCGACTACACAAGCCAGTTTCTCAACTCCAAGTAACACAGTTTTTGCGCTTTTCAATCAAAATCGCATAGTAGGCACCTTGTTTGGTATCCTGATCCTCTCCCATCTGGGTGTCGTGGGGAACGTACTAGTTCAATTTCCCGAAGTACAATATTTCGAAGCTTGCGTGCTCCCGTACCCACAAAAGGAGATAGTGACCTCTCAGCTGTAAAACTGTTTACTCTAAATTATCCGCACATAGTTGACGCACAAACTCAGAAGCATCGTCTTTACCTTTCAAAGTGTCGCTATTGGTATGACCGTCTTCAAACATACCTTTTGGAACGGACGAGGGAGGGCAAGGGTACCCATGCTGTCGTTTCTCGTCAGGGATGCTACAAGAAACTATGTTGCCTTTTTCCGTGAGTTGGCCTCGTAACTTATGATTGGGTACAGCTGAGCCAGTCAGACGGTTAGTGCTAGGTGGTATCTCCCTGGCTTCTTGTGGGTTCGATGATCTGCGCGGCATGGCCATTACACAGTGCGTCCCACGCACTCGTTGTTTGAAGCTATTGGACTGACGAGTTGACGAAAGCTGGTCGATATCCATGTTTTCGATGATTGTGAGCGGTCTCAGCCAATTGGACATCGTGCGGTCTGACCCTGTCTCGTTCCAGGGCTGCCGTCTCATTTTGAACATGGAACGCTTCGCGCGCGCGAGCACCCTGAACGATGAGATTCTGCTCACGAGTCACATTTCCTTGTAATGCAACATGTAACTTTCGACTGAAAATGAACCGGCAACAAAGAACTCGTCGGAGAAAACGCGACGCCCGCCGACAGTGAGATATTACTCCATATACTCTGTGATCACTAAGCTCGAGAAACAACTAGCCTATCATAACGTCATAATTCGCACGTGAGAAGGTGTCTCATTGGTCGATTGAGAACCCTGGCGGTTTTGAATTAAAACCATTTGAATGATGGCGCTCAAGATCATATGTGTGCAGTAATTGTATACGAGAGTCATGCAGGGGTGCACGGATAATCAGTGTGAACCCATCTCTTGGCGAGTTGGACTATACCTCAGCTATTTAACACCCTGCCAATGTCCTACTTCTGGCGATACTCCGCCCGTACAACATGTCTCCGGGTGTCGACTGCGCGACGGCCCCCGCGTACGCAGCTGCGGTTCGTGACGTGCGCTCCCACAGTGGTAGATCTAACTATGGGCATGCTTGTTTCTTGTGGTGCTGACCCTGCCATCAGTTGCAGCGCTCACATTTTTGGTCTGGCAAGCTATTCTGACCTTTGACGAAGAAGTGGAATATATCTGGCCGTACGTACCCATCAGTCGTCGTTCATACGAACTCCATGACGCCTTGAGTAGTATGCATAATAAAAACCCCTTCAAATGGGTGTACATGTACATGCGCTATGTTACAATAGCGGCACATGTGTGAGTATATCCCGACATGTTCCTTTTTCGTCCTCGAGCACCATTAGGATCCACAACTGCTTGATGGGGGAACTGACAAACGGCAGTAATCCTCCCCTGCTCTGCGACATGTGGCGCGCGTACATCATATGCTTCACACAAAGTCTTGCAACCTTGCTCGAATTTCTTTTGGCCGTTCGTGGTAAGCCGAACAATGCATCTCCTTCCAAGTCTTCAAAAGTTGTCCACAGTGTTTGCTCTTTATAACAGATCGAGGAGAGTTGCTCTCCTGTTGTTGATTTTGATGTTGACAGAAATTGGGGGTACAGTGAGACTGCTGTGGTTACGTGATTCTATAGAATGTTATGGAACATGCCTTTTAATACAGTTGAGCAATGGTAGCATGGATCAAACGTGAGCGCTCACTTCGCTAGTCGTTTGGTGCTTGGTAACTAATGCAGTGCGTTCACTTAGCATATTAGGGTTCGCGGTCCATTGTACGCTGATCGGCTTGACGCTGTTCAAGTACATTGCCACTTTCAGAGTGGGTTTTGGCAGGACCCCCCTTGCGTCGCTTGTCATTCGTGATGGCAGTACAGTGTATGCTACCAAAATTTGTAAGTAGGACTCAATAGCAAGAATTGGACCCCGGTGCTGACCTCGTGATCGAGTCACGCTCGTTTCAGTGGGGCTCGTATTTAGCTTAGAGAAGGAGAGAGGAGTCGCCGTCTTCTTGTTCGTACTCTTCTTTTAAGTCACTGCACGTCACTGATGCTTGACTCTTCTGGGATCCAGTTGGGCTACGTCTTTGTTCAGTACTATGGTATGCTCACATATAGCTTTTCAGAGTATGCTCCCCTCACAACATCGTAGGGGCGGTACCTAGTGGTGAGCATGGAGCGCTTTGGGAGAAGGAAAGTGACAGTCGTCCCTCCTGAGCCCGCCTTGACCAGCGAATTTATCATGGAAATAGATGATTCGGATCATCGCTGACCTACTTACCTTGTCCGTCTGCTGCGCATCAAGACAAAAATGTACAATATCATTTGTATAAGCTGAACCTACTATGCCAAAAGTTTCACGCTGCTGTTTCCCTGACACTTTCCAGAGAGCAGGACCTTGAGTGTGGGAGGTGAGTTAGATTCTAGGATTTGAGCGCGGTCCGGGGTACCCCACAGGGCATTCGCACGATCACGTTGGATCAAGATCACTCCTCTTGCAGCACGCCCTCATCGTCCGCCACCAATGTCGCCCTCGCCAGCACCTCAGTCGTCCAATTCCCTTCTTCTTCGTCGTCAAATCACAGAACTCACCAAACACCCTGTTGAAGGCTTTTCTGCAGGTACGGACAACGTCTCTCCATAGTGTTGATCTCCAACGGATACCTGACAGAATTATCGGAAAAGGACTTGTTGATGATAACAATCTATATGAATGGGAAGTTATGATCATAGGGTGGGTCGTTTCTGCGGGCTAGATGGTTCATTCCACCTTGCTGATCGCCTCAAAAGACCGCCCGATACTCTCTAGTGAGCCTCGTGGTATCACACATGTTCAGTTACTGACCCACACTCTCTGATAGCGAGGGTGGTTTCTTCAAGGCCAGGTTGACCTTTCCTCCAGAGTATCCGCTGCTGCCTCCCAAGATGAGGTTCCTTACTCCAATGTGGCACCCCAATAGTTGAGTCATCCCTGATGCCAAGATCTGATCCATTGTTAAGCTCGTGCTCAGTCTACCCAGATGGCGTTGTCTGCATTTCAATCTTGGTGAGTGACGTACAAAGCAATTTGGTCATTCGGACTCATTGGCTCTGGGTCAGCATGCACCCGGCGATGATCAGTACGGTTACGAGGACGCAGGCGAGCGATGGATGCCCGTTCATACGGTCGAGACTATTGTTTGGTCTTCCTTGAATCTTCTGACCGCAGGGGCTGATTACCGTATACCACAGCTCATCAGCGTCATTTCTCTGTTGTCTTCGGATACTCCCAACACGGACAGCCCAGCCAACGTGGATGCTGCCAAGGAAGTCCGCACCGACCTGGCTGGTACGTCTCTCCGAAGATCGAGCTCGGGCCACGATAGCTCACAGACCGCTGTAGCATACAAGAAGAAGGTACGGCGGTTGGTGCGGCGTTCTGCAGAGGAGGCGTTGTAGTTGCATTCTTGTGTGCTTAGTGTATCCTTCAACTGAATAGTCTGGTTTCACGTGACCGAGTATGGAGCGGCTGAAGCGGTGTCGCTTCTTCTTGACCATCTACCTTGACCATCCCCGCCAGCCCGTTAGCTCGCCTTCAAGAAATCCCCGCAATGACAGAACAAGCTGGCGAGGCAAGTCCATCCAAGATTTTCCGTAGTTCTGACCATAACCAACATAAACGTAAATCCGCACGTATGTCAAACATTCAATCCACACTTTTCGTCCGTGACGCTATAGGCCGTGCCGCAAGCGCAAAAGGGCAGTTGGACGTCGTTCCTGAAATCGTCGGTCAACTGTTTCATCCGTGTGGCCTAATATACTGAGCTGCTGTCCGCAGCCTCGCTGGATTTACGGGGGATTTATCAGCCATGACGGCCCCGCCGTTCATCTTATCACCCACTTCTCTCACAGAATTTCCTGGTGTGTATGTTTGCTTGAAGTTGAGGTACATGGTACTCATCTCCCGATAGCTTATTGGTGTGAACGCCCAGAGTTGTTTGCCCAGATCGCAGATGGCAAGACGGAGGAAGTTCGTGCATTGGCGGTGCTAAAGTGGTTCATTGTATTGCTTCCCCTGTGTTCTTGCCCTGCCCTTGGCGTTCAATCAGACCTTTTTTTAGAGTACTCTAAAGGGCCAATATACATCACGCAACGAATCCATGGGATCCGAGAAAAAGTGAGTTTCACTCGGCCAAGTATCAGTTAATTCTAACTGTAGTACAGGCCTTTGAACCCTGTGCTTGGAGAGTGAGTGGTCTTCGAACTCAGCGTGGCGTTGGCTGACAGTCGCAGGTTGTTTTACGGCTATTGGCCAGAGAAGAAGGAACGCGGTGGCAAGACTATCCTAGTTGTTGAACAAGTCTCCCATCATCCCCCTATCACTGCTTACCACATTGCAAACGAAGCCAAGGGCGTCGTGTTGAACGGCCACAATGCTCAAAAAACGAGTTTCAGCGGTTCGTAGTTTCCCTTGTGCCTATGTGCAACACCTTGACACCTACATCCAGGTGGTAGCATCATCGTCAAGCAGGTCGGCCATGCTATCTTGACGGTTACGCTGCCGTCAGGTGGAGAGGAACAATATTTGATCACTCTTCCACGTCTTCGCATCGATGGTCTTTGGTATGGCTCTCCGTATATCGAACTTGCCGACACAAGCCACATTCAAGGGTCGAATGGTTGGCAATCTGTGGTATGGTCACTGCATGTCAGGCATCCGCGTATGCTCACTATAAAATGTTAGATCGAGTACAAGGGCAAGGGATATTTCTCTGGAACCTCCCATTCATTCAAGGCGACAGTCTCGCACCCTGAACGTTTATCTGAACGTGTTATTCAAGGCACTTGGCACACCACGTCGACAGACAGGTCTAATGATGCTTTATTCCATGATGTCACGTCCGCGAAGGAGGAGGTTACTGTGGTGCCAATCGACAAACAAGGCGAATGGGAGAGCAGACGTTTGTGGAAGGTCGTTGCCGAGGGGATTAGGGAGGGTGACTTTGAGGCCGCTGCGAAAGACAAGAGCAGAATTGAGGTAGGCATCCATCTACCATTGTGAAAGTTAGTGATGGTAACCTGTCTCAGAACGAGCAAAGGCAAAGGCGACGAGATGAAGCTGCCGCCGGGACCGCATGGGCTCTCAAACATTTCAAGCACATTGACGACGACCCTACTTGTTAGTCTCTTGGGACTTTGGTTCTTTGCGTTTCACTGATTCTGTGTTAGACAAGCGTCTCGCTAAGATGTTTGAGGGGAATCCGCCAACGGAGGACGCCTACGTTTACCTGAACAATGGTCCATCGGCGTAGAGCCGCGATACCATTGTATCATCGGAGGATACATCACGGCTGCACAACGCCACATTAGAGTTGTGAAGGCAAATATTGCTTAGCCTTAATGTTCCCGTATTCCAACCATCTAGGATTAATTCGTTCATTTCTTGTGCACTAAGGTATGAACGACTCTTCACCACTAGCAGTGCCATTGCGGTCTGCTCGTTCGCCTCTGCGACTACCTTTACCAGTCCGCCAACGTTCATTGGCAACCTCGACGTGGTCAAGTCTCCTTCGTTGAACTATGGGGACATATTTGGCTCCCCTCCTATATGTGCCTCCACCCAGGGGTACAGCAAGTACTGGTGGCTGCTTATCCGCTAGCAATGGAATCGTCGATGTTGTTAGTCCCGTCGCGCTAAATGGAAAATATTGCAGGGGTGGTGGATGATGCCGCGCGGCAGCTTCTAGAAAATGAGCCTCAAGAGTCGTATGAATGAGCGAGCGCTGATGCACAGAATGCAGCTGCTGGTACAGCTCGCCTCTCGTCCTCGTTGGTTCCCCAGTGTCCTCATCCCCCGTCTGCCACCGCACGTCCACGTCTGGAAACGCACAATCCCAGAGCACGAGCGGGAGTCCGTCTGCCATTTGGTATTCCGGTTTGCGGTCGACGGTGGGGAGGTCGGACCTGGACCCGTCAACGTTCATGAGCGTGGACACGATCGATGGGTGTTCTAGACCCGCGCCGACGAGAAACAGGATCGCCATGATATGCCGGACTTGGTGGTAGAGAAACGCCGAGCCGATGAGGTCGAGGACGTACATGGCGTTGTCTCCTTTGCCCGACACGTGGGCGATGTCCGCCGCGAGGATCCGCCTTCGAAAGTCGGTGATCTGCTTGGCAGGGTCGAGCTTGGAGAGATTGCGAAAGTCGTGTTCGCCGACGAGAGCAGAGGCGGCGCGTTGCATGAGGGGGACGTCGAGGTCGTGCGGGGTGAAAAAGTACTTGTAGTGACGGTGGGTGCAGTTGAACCGGGCGGAGAAGGCGGGGGGGACGGGGGACCAGGCGAGGACGCGGATGGTGGGCGGGAGGACGCGGTTGAGGATGGATACGTAGTGGAGTTCTCGCGTGCGCGGGGGTGGTGCCGACGAGTTGGAGGGGGGTTCGTCGACGAGATCAAGCAAAGGGTGTTCTTGGTCGTCCTCTGGTGTTGTATCGAGCTCAGCAGACGGGGTTGCGTTCGATTCGGACGCGCCGACGGCGAGGGCACTTCGAACCCAGAGCGAGACGACTTGTCCGGCGGCGCTCACGCCCACGTCTGTTCTCCCGCACCTCTCCCACCCACATCCGTCGAGGCCCGCGTCGGCGTCCACGAGTCGTGCTTTTGCGAACGCCTGGAAGAGCACCTCCTCGACGGTTGGCAACGGCGTCGGGTCGATCTGGTATGCCAAACCGTTGTACTCCCATCCCGAGTAGCAAAACTTGACTGCGATTTTGCGAACGGGATGGTCTTTGAAATGAAAGGGACGTCCAGTGCTTGGTTGGCGATCACGCTTGGGACCCGCTTTAAGCCGCCGTTCGAGGCCCGTGAGGCGTGCGATGAGGTCCTCCTTGGACCAGGTGTCGTAGTTGGGGGACATGATCGGTATGTGCGCTTTCGATGGCAGATAGAAAAATCTCCCGAACCGCATCAACCTACTGATCGCTGAGCCAAGGATAGCAAGTCACTCGTCTTGGTCTGACTCACACGTCTGGTTTAGGCCAAGCGCTTCAGATTCTTCGAGCTACAAGGTGGCGTCCGCTTTCCTTGACTGGCGGAAAACCCGAGTGACACCCTGTCTAACCGAATTACATATCTCGTTTCTTTTTTTTGGACAAGCGATGTTATTGTGTAGCAACTGTCTAAACTAGTTCTACGCAATACGCTAAACAGTCACGGCGTGACTGGTCGAGGGAAAATGCATTTACGCACCCCCGCTGTTGGGCAGGGA
>JBBPUC010000157.1:0-40178 GCA_038094375.1 Tubosaeta aff. heterosetosa | reverse complement strand
ACTTGACCTGACGCCGCTGACATGGAACGGAAAACGTTAGCGTGACCGTTCCATTTGTTTTGAGGTCGGGTAGCAACTCCCGGAAAGGACCTGTCGGAGTTTAAAATTCAAAAACGGACGACGCAGCTGTGCAGAGGCGCCGCTGACTCGCTTGTCCTCGAACTTTGGGCTCATAAATGTGCTCAGTGTGCACCAGAAAGCAACCGATTTAGCCAGCAGAGAGCATGGACGGTGGCAATACTGCCTTGCACGGGATCCTGGACCTGCCATCTAACAACATGTTTTGTTCCTGGCGTGGCGTTTTTTTTTTCGACATGGTACCGAACATGCGGGCGCCGAGGAGTAACCAGTGCATGCCGTCGTCTGAAAAGTTTAGTGGTGATCGCGCTAAAGTAGTTATAACCTCAAGCACACGCAGGCAAATAGAATTTCATAGCCCATAAAATACTGATATACTTACTGGCGAAAAGCAACAAGAGAGGTAGCCGGTACTTACACACCCTACCTAGCGCAGGGTTGAACTTGAGGCTGCGTATCCGAACCGATGGAGGATGTGGTGAAAACAAGACGAAAAAAATGTCTCACCCAACTACATCTAGTATCGTGGCCGTTTAGCATCTCTGTCGTCATACCCACCAGTTCCTTCTCGTTTGAGATCACCCCGGTAGCCGCCACCCCCAGGGCCATACCCACCACCCGGTGGTCCATAACCTTGACTAGGAGGACCATAGTTGCCTGGTCCACCAGGTCCACCACCTGCGGGACCATATCCATTAGCATGGCCATCACCAAATCCACCTCCCTGATATCCAATACCTCCCCCACGTCCTCCCCTAAGCATTCGATCAATGGTGACCACACACATAAAAAGATGGAAAACTTTACCTATAACCATCATCACGACCACCACGGAAACCACCACCGCCCCGGAACCCTCCACGATCGCCGAAACCACCACCTCGGAAACCACCACCCCTCCCTCCACGAAAACCACCACGGTCGCCGAACCCACGCCCTCCTCCCGCCTCCTCCGCCTCCACCTCCACCTCCTCCAAATCCACCCCTTCCGCTTCTGGGGGGCATAACTGGCGCAGGTTCGGCGGCTTTGGGCCGGCCTCCAAGTCCACCACCCAGTCTTCGTGGTTTCCACCCTCGCACAGTGCGTCCACGTTCAACATCTACCAGGATGCGTTTGCCCATTATATGGAGACCATCAGACTCCTTGTAGGCAGCTGAGGGAGGTATGAACAGAGGTAATCAAATAAGAAAACGAGCGCACCCTTCATATCCCTCTCACGCTCGTATACAATAAACGCATAACCCCTGCTACGGTTCTTCTTGTCTCGGACGATTCTTACTCGTTCAATTGTACCAAATGTCTCGAATTCGCGTCGTAGGTCGCTCTCGGTTGCACTTTTGTGCTGCACATGGAGAATTAGAATACTGTAGGACGCATTGAAGATGACTCACTAAACGGGAGATGAAGAGTGTTTTGTATGGGTCCCCGACGGCTTCTGGGTCATCGGCCGGCTTGTCTGTAGTGATATGACAGTTGAGTAAGTAGGTTGTCAGGAAGGAGAACACTTACATGTATCCTTTGCAATTTTAAAGTTTTCCGTCTTTTTTTTCTTGCGTTCTTCTCGCCTGATCTGTCGTTTTGTTTCTTCCGCAAGGGTAAACGCAGGCTCTTCCCCTTCCTCCATTGCATCGACTTCACCGCTCAATAACGTCGCAGTAGATTGCTCCTGGAGTCGTTCGAGGATGGCGGCCACGCCAGCGACATCTTTGCACCGTATACGGTCGATATCTTTTCCCGCTGGCCGTTTATATGGGAGCGGCGGGCGAGGTGCAAAGAGTTTAAGAAGGTTTGGTGGTAGCAGGTGGGTCCCAGGCATATTGTCCGCAGACTGGCCGAAACAGAAAACGCGAGGTGGACTTGACAGGTATTCAAACTCCGACTTATAAGGTCTTCACTGCGTCTGATTGGTGCGTTCAGCGCAAATCTGTCTGCACTGAAACTAACCCACCACAGGACGAAATGAGATGTCTACAGACCATCGTGTCATGTAGCCGTCCAGCGCTTTCTCGTCGCAGCTTTTCTACCCGATCGTTCCTTGGTATCGCCCCCCAGCGATCTTGCCCGACCGCACCCGGTCGCAAGGATTTTGCCTCGTACTTTTTCCACAACGACAACTGGGGCGCTCGACGTGTTACCCATCTAGCGACCAAACCAGTGATACCCCTCGAAACCCTGCGAGAAAATGCTGTCCTCACGCCCAAACGCCTCTTGACCGTCTATGCTCAACTTGCCAAGACGCGTCTCACAGTGTTGGTTGTACTTACGGCCGCGTCTGGGGTTGCCTTGTCCCCAATGCCAACTACACTACCGATTTTACTATCCACTGCTCTTGGGACTGCGTTGTGTTCAGCGTCAGCAAACACGTTGAATCAACTGCAAGAAGTGCCGTACGACGCACAAATGGCGCGCACTCGCCAACGCCCGCTAGTGCGGCGTGCAATAAGCCCTTTACACGCAACCTGTTTTGCCGCTGCGACTGGCATCGCCGGGCCCGTACTCTTGTGGTCCATGGCAAACCCTTTGACGGCTGCCATCGGAGCGACGAATATATGTCTATACGCCGGTCTTTACACGTACTTGAAGCGCAAAAGCATCCTAAACACGTGGGTGGGTGCGGTAGTTGGTGGGCTACCTCCTCTCATGGGTTGGACGGCATGTGGTGGGAAGCTAGTCCCTACGTTGGATTACCCAGTCACCTTTTTCCTTCCACCATTCCTCACAGACATCCCTCCCGACATATCGATGATCGACAACCCCCTTGGTGCCCTTTCACTGTTCATGCTACTTTTCAGCTGGCAGTTTCCCCACTTCAATGCCTTGTCACATCTCGCGCGGGCATCCTATGCGCAAGCAGGATATAAAATGCTTTCCATCCTTTCTCCTCAAAAAAATGCTCTGGTTAGCCTGCGACATGCTGTGTTGTTGGTGCCAGTATGCTCGATTCTTTTCCCACTCTCTGGCCTCACGACCTGGGCATTTGGTCTTACTTCGCTTGTGCCCAACTTCTTTTGGGTCCGATCTGCCGTGGCGTTTTGGCGCTCATGTGGGGAGAAAGAAGCAAGATCATTATTTCATTCCAGCTTGTGGTACCTGCCGGTGATGCTTGCATTGATGATGGTGCATAAGCAAGGAGTTGACTGGACTGATTGGGGTATGGGTAAGGGGAATAATAGAATTGTCAGGAGCGCTGAAGGGAACCAACGGACGCCTGCCTAACGTTTACTTAATTTAATGTGTATTCCTTGAAAACTCTGCGATACGCCTTTTGAATGCTTGAGAAAGCTGGGTATGCTGTATCGTGGGGCACAAGTGAAATGTTATCAGGCCCAATTCCCGGAAAAGTACAGTTCCTCACAGGCACGGGAACGACTGTCTTCGCATGTATGTACCTAAGGGGAAACCTAACCAGGGCCACGCTGCGCGATATTAGGCATACAAGAATGTTCCGCAACTACAGATTTGAGACGCCCAGTCACTAAACTGAGGGAGAACAAGAGGTGTTCGATACACGTACGAGCAGGATGCCAAGTAAAAACCTATTTGTGACGCAAAGCGAGGCAAGTATCGGTGAAGCGTTCAGCTCAAACAATTCCTGCGTTTAGCTTTGCGGACCGCGACGCTTCGCGTCTCTTGCGGAGAGCCTCTAGCCTGTTTTTCATAACAGTAACCTTCATATCCACTTCCTCCTGCGCACGCTCCTCGTCCAAAAGTCGGTCCATGATCAATTCGCGTTCCTCTTGTTCTTTCCGACGCCTCTCTTCCTCATCCGTTCTGGCCACAGGCTGGGCATCCTCACCCTCCTGCGTAGGAAGGCCTTCGGACGGATTCAAGACAAGCTCAGGTTCTGCGACTATCGTAGCCCGATCGTAGGCACCGAGTGCATCTGTGGCTGCGTCAGGAGCATTGATGACCGTTTGTTGGAACCGTATCCACTCCTGGTCGAGCGCAGAGTCTCCGCCTTCGCCTATCGTTTTCAAGTGTGCATCTGGTTTCTCCTGAATTTCGTCTTCGTCGTCCGAGTCACCAAATGACGGAAGCGCTCGTGATGGGTCAGAGAAGAAGCCTGGGGGCAAGCTGGAAGTCGATGGCGGAGGTGCTGCAGTCACCCTCGACTTTTTGGTGGCACCTCCGACGTCTACGTGCATATCATCGTCTTCTGGTATTTTCCGCTTGACGCGCTTGGCTTCCTCCTCCTCCTCTAGCTCTTTTCGCCTTCTCTCCTCCCTGGCGCGCGCTGCGTTCGTGCGATGGGCCTTGCTCCCCAGATGACCGTCCCATGCAGACGGGTGTTTGATAGTTGTCTCGCAAACGATGCAACGCAGCTGTCCGCTGGACGTGTAGGATGCCAAGGGATGGTCTATCCGTATTTCTTGTCGCTTTGCCTTGAGGAGGGATCGGACATCTGACATGGTGGTTGATGAGACCGTTCCTGCCGAGATGCCTTCTAAGCGGAGCACGAAAGTATGAGTCTCAGCCTTCGTTTCGTGAGTAGAAATTAGAGAACCCGTAGATTTACTGCATTCCCAAGTCTCGTTTTCTGCAGATGCTCAGGTCATATGTCGCACTAGCCTTGGAGCCAGTAAAAGCACCTACTTACTTGACGACAGCTGTTGTGGCCGCACATCTGGTTTTGGAGCCCCGTTATCTATATGCAGTACTAATCACATCAATTGTCCAATCAAACAAGACCGTCCACTCTTCCAGCCTCATTATGCTTAACCCTTCGTTACCAGGTTACTATGTGTGCCGGAAACATAGATGTTGCACAATGATCGGATATCCAAGAGACTGAAGCAGTTCTACTTTCATTCATTCCGGTGTCACAGGTAAATTCTAATTTCGTTTTGTTTATTCGATTGGGGCTTCTCCTCATGAAACTCAATCATTGAGTAGCCCGTAAATCTTCTTGACGTGCTCCACCGACGCTTTTTCACCCGTGTTCTGAGGCGAGGACGTCAAGGTCGTACGGGGAAACCAGCCGTTCACTGCACCTTGGTCAAGTCATCGCTGAGCTTAACGCAATGTTTACCGTCGACAGAGGCGAGCTTGATGACCATGTTGAGGGCTCTGCTCTTCTCAGTATAACCGCTGCTCTTGGTCTTGAAATCATTTGTGAGCGATGTTCCGATTCCAAACCCGGCTGGAAGATATATGAACCACCGACAACCATACTCCGTGATACGCTCACATTTAAAGCCGATGTCATCACAGTGCGATTTCAATTTGAGGACCTTGTCCACGTTCAGGGAGTCAGAATAAAGTATGGTCTTGGTGCGAATGTCAACCCCGATACTCTCATACATTTCCTTAGCTGCAGGCGCAAAGTCAAAGGGATCGCCAGAATCCTGTCTAAGAGTCGTCCATCTCTCGGCAGCCGGATTTCTTCCCAATTCCTGTCATTCCAGTTCATCAAGGCTCGTAAAACTCGTCCAGAACAAGAAAACGTGCCTGGAAGAAGACTTTAGTGGTGAATGTGTCCGTTAATGCGACAAATAAGTTGTTCGGGTAGGTTTGACTCCAAAGGTCCAATGCTTTCGTGTTTGCATTGTCATAACCTCTCAGTGCTGCGACCTAGATGATGTAGAAGTCACCTGACGAGTATGACGTTGCACAATACTTACCCCCATGAACCATTCGCTAGCACGAACTTTGAGTGTACTTGTTCAGAAACTGGACGGAGAACGTACTGTGCAATCGTGCCCACAACGTGGAGGTCGTATTTCATGGCAAAGTAGGCCTTTAAAGAGCATCAAACAAGAGTAAAAAGGTACATTATAATGATACTGACATTACTCGTTCCAACGAAGACTCCAGGTCCCTTGGAATGTTCAGCTTCCTGTTTCAGTGCTGCGATTACGAGATCCTGAGTGTGGAACGACCGCCTTCTCCGGGTACCGAATTCGCTAAAAGCACATCCTGCTTGCAACAATTTCCGCGCTTTTTCGGACGCGATTTCTAGGGACAGGATTAAATCTGAAAGGTTTGCAACAGAAAATACCGATTACCTTTCTGACCTTCGTAGCTCCAGTCCGTCTTACCTACCTGGAAATAGACTTCGCTCAGACAAGCCATCAAGGGGACTTCCCAGAGCGCTGCTTCTTTCCATAGAGCGTTGGCTTCTATCTCTACTCGGCCATGTTCTCCGTCTTCAGAGACGGGTATAAATTTGACGGATACTTGCGCGGGATCGAACCGAAATTGCGCAAGGTAATCTAGGTATTCATTGGAGAAATAGGGGCACTTGTTCGCCAGCCAATGCTTCTCCTCGTTTGTCAGATGCACGTTCCGAAATTCTGATCCGCGTCGACGAGTGTGCAAGGTGACAAGACAAGGGAAGACATACGTTGAACGGACTTGTGGAAGAGATTGATAGCATTGCGGGGAAATAATACGTCAGGGTCCCGATGTGTAAACTTGAAGACGGCGCGCGTGTTTGGGAAATGAATTCCAATGGCATGTTGCATCGTGAGCTATGCGGGTTCGGTAACAGACGTCAAACGATGTGATTGATTCTACCTTGTACAGGTCGGTGTCCAGGAGGGACTGGGGTGTGTACACAAACTCTTCACTGTCGTTTGCCATGGTGTTCTTTGGAAGCTGAGATATGGCCCTTTTTAAATCCCCATTATTTGGGTTGCGCGAAGAAGCGAATGGAGAAGCCTATCGAAGACCACTTACTCTGTCCCTGCGAGCGCGGTGGATGACTTGACCCCGACGACTGAAGTGCTGATGCTGCGTAAAGCGAAGCAGTGATAGTTTGATGGTAATCCGCGCGGGAGCAATTGATCGCATCACCTTTACTCCATCGGGTCCTAATGGCAAGTATCGAGTCTTTGGGGCATATAAGCATGCTGAAGTACGGATTCAGGCCTCAAGGATAGAAATCCTCAACGATGGTGGACTCAGGTCCGATGGACGGAAACAGTACGAGTTGAGAGAGATCAACATCGATTTTTCGTTGCAAGGCTCCGCTGATGCGTCTGTCACTATGCGTCATGGTCTAACCGAAGTCCTTGTTTCTGTGCTTGGACCACGAGAAGCAAAAATACGATCCCACACTATCCACGATCGCGCCAACATCAACGTTGAAGTTCACATTGCACCCTTTAGTACTGGCGAACGGAGGAGGCGCACCAAAGGAGACAAGTAAGTTCGATGCATTATCTTGACGTTGTATACTTACCATCATCTGGGTCAGGCGGTTGCTTGAACTCGCGTCAACGATAAAATCAACGTTCGAACCTGTCGTGCAAGCGCATCTCTACCCGAGATCCCAAATTGACATCTTCATCCAAGTCATCCAGCAGGATGGAGGCTTACTTCCGGCCTGTCTCAACGGGACGACTTTGGCCCTTGCGGCCGCAGGAATAGCGTTGTTCGACTTTGTTTGTGCGATCACCGGCGGCGTGCATTCGACCTCCCCGTTGTTGGATCTAAACACGCTGGAAGAGAACGATGTTCCCCATCTGTCTGTTGCTGTCATGCCTCGCACCGGGCGTGTAACACTCGTGACGATGGACACCAGGCTGCATCTTGATCGCTTCCAAGAAATCTTTCAACTGGCCGTCGATTGCGGCAAAGTCCTTCACGACGAGATGAAGGCCGCGCTCGCTAAAAGAACACAATCCCTTGTGGCCGCGATCGGCAGCGGGGAAAAGATGGATCACACAAAGGAGGCTGAGATGGAAGACTTGGAATAACGACTACTAGCTACGCTCTGGACACCTCCTTGCGTCTAAAACACGCAAGCCATTTTTCACCACCATTTCGCTCGACCTTTTTTCCTTCTTCGGTGCTATGATAGACGGCGTCCAGTATTGGGCCGTGGCCTTGTTGTCTCAGCTCATCCTCGGACACGCTCTCGAACAGCGGGAACGCCTCTAGATGTGTTTTCATCCATTCGTATAGGTCATGCACGTCGGTTATCGTGTAAATGATGCCTCCAGTTCGGAGTACATATGCATATTCTGCAAGGAGGGTAGGCGATATGATGCGGGCCTTGTGTTTGCGGGCCTTGAAATGTGGGTCTGGAAATAAGAAGAAGAGGGCAGACAAGGAATGTTTTGCGAAGAAATTTGGAAGGAATTTCATGGCGTTGGCACGGATGACGGACACGTTTTGGTAGGGTCCTGCAGTGGTGGATGAGGAAGACGCTGCGGGGTCTGGAGAGGTTGTGCGCAAAGCGGCGATACGGTCCTGAACGTACTGTGTGACTTGGACACGGATTTCGAGGCCTACTTTGATGAGGTTGTGTATTATGCGCACACGGGAAGACGCACCGAGCATCAACGTGTCGGGGAAAAGCGGCGAAAGCGCGATAAGGAGACCGCCAAAGCCACATCCGATGTCGGCAAACTCTGGTCGCTTTCCAGAGGATGCAAATGTGGGATAATGTTCGTTCCAGTCGATCGAGTCGGGCGAGGCGGGGTAATCGAGGACGTGATCAGAGAATGGATTGGCATGTGCGCGTTGGCGGTAGTGCTTTTTCTAGTAGAATATGAGACAGTAACATGGATTGTGAACGGAGCAGACCTGTGGTAGGAGGGAGATCTGCGGTTGCTCGGACTGTCTCTTTCGTTTCGTCATGATGGGTGTTTTTGCCGTGCACGTGGTAATTTACATCATGTTATATGGCTCCGATATTTTCCTTCTTTTCTTTCTTTCTTCGTCCATCTCCACGACACTTCCGCATGGCCGCCTCTCTTCGTTCCATCGTCCACGCCGTATGTTCCGTCTTTCTCTACTAATCTCTTGACTCACTCTGCCAGTCACGCTCGCCTTTTGCGCGCGCTGGCGTCGCTTCGGCCCGGTTTTCTTCAGCTGTCCCGAAACAGCTGACTCTCAAAGAACGCCTCTCCGAGCTCATTCCTGCGGAAATAGAGAATGTATGCGCGCACTTTTACGCTTTTCATTCCGTCTAAGTCTTTCTTAGGTCAAGCGGATACGTGTTGAGCATGGCAAAAAGTCCTTTGGCCCTGTCCTGGTCGACCAGCTCTATGGGTATGTATTTAACGCTCCGAGTTTTGCAACCATTCATTATATTTTTTTCAGAGGCATGCGTGGCCTGCCCGCGTTAATCTGGGATGGTTCCGTCCTTGATGCAGGTGAGCGCTGTCGGCCGAGAAGTCCATGCCGGTACTAATTGACGTACGGCAGAGGAGGGAATCCGTTTCCGTGGCAAGTCCATTCCAGATTGCCAGAAACTTCTGCCCAAGGCGCCTGGTGGCTCTGAGCCCTTACCCGAAGCTCTTTTCTGGCTCTTGCTCACTGGTGAAGTCCCTACCCAAGAGCAGGTCACTGCTCTCTCCCAAGACTGGGCGGCCCGTGCGGCAATTCCGGAATTCGTTGAAGAGATCCTTGATCGATGTCCTCCCACATTGCACCCAATGAGCCAGTTCAGTTTGGCTGTCACTGCAGTAGGCTATCTGTTTCCTCCGTTGAGACCAAAATTTAAATTGTTTCCAGCTTAATCACGATTCAGCTTTCGCCAAAGCCTATCAGGACGGTGCATCTAAAAAGGAGTACTGGGGTCCCACCTTTGAAGATTCAATGGACCTGTATGTTATTTGTTCATTTCATTCTTTATATGCTTATTCTTCTCTTTTAGCATTGCCAAACTTCCCAACATTGCCGGACGAATCTACCGCAATGTTTTCGGCGGTGGCAAGCTCCCTGCTATCGACGCTTCCAAGGATTACTCCCACAACCTGGCTACCCTTCTCGGCTTTGGTGATAACGAAGCCTTTGTGGAGCTTCTTCGTCTTTACATTACTATTCACAGGTGAGGTCCAGCGTCTCCGTGAGCTCTCAGATCTTACGTGTCGTGTAGTGATCACGAGGGCGGTAATGTCTCTGCCCACACTGGCAAGCTAGTTGGTTCTGCCCTTTCGGATCCTTTCCTAGCATTTGGTGCATCTCTTAATGGTCTTGCCGGGCCATTACACGGTCTCGCCAACCAGGAAGTGTTGATATGGTTGCGCAAGATGCAGGACAAAATCGGCAAGGATGCTAGTGATGACGCGGTGAAAGAGTATGTGTGGTCAACGTTGAAAGGTGGGCAAGTCGTTCCGGGCTACGGACACGCTGTACTGCGCAAGACGGATCCTCGCTACACTGCCCAGCGCGAATTTGCTCTGAAACATCTACCTCACGACCCCTTGTTCAAATTGGTTGGACAGGTTTACAATATTGTACCTAGTATCCTTTTGGAGGTTCGTCACCGACTTCCTTGGTTATTTGTGTGCTAACTGACCATTTCTCCAGGCCGGAAAGGCCAAGAACCCATGGCCAAATGTTGATGCTCACTCGGGCGTGCTACTGAGCTACTATGGTTTAACGCAAATGAATTTCTACACGGTGTTGTTTGGAGTTTCGAGGGCTTTCGGTGTTGCGGCACAACTCATCTGGGATCGGGCCCTTGGTGCACGTAAGCGACAAGGTTCCGCTATCTTTTGAGCGTCACTGACAAACTCATTTGCCCAGCACTCGAACGCCCCAAATCGTACTCTAGTGCAGCCATAGAAAAAATATTCAAGGACAAGCAGTAGGTACTGATTCGATTAGACGTAGGTTACTGCTCGCTATGCACATTACTGGGACTTGGGATTACTCTACCAAATAGAGCGTTGGTGAAATAGACACAAACAACCACTCACTTTGCCTGCCTATCATCACCACCTTGGTTAGATTCACAGATAGAACGTGTCTGTTTTGTGAGTGTTGGCTCCGTTTCAAGTCCCTCTTCATGGCATAGATGATGCACTCATGTAATTTGCGTTCGACTCACGGGCCTTGTTCCAAAAGATGTGCTTGCCGGTTCATCCTGAGGCTCGTGGGCTGAGACAACTTGAATTTACCTGACCTTGTCTGTTTGAAGTTTGTTTCCAGCACTCACTTCCGTAGCAGGCAGGAATTCAACGCTCTATCGGTTGATTCCAGAGAGCAAGTCCACCCGTCCGCGTGGTAGTAATCGAGATCTTGTTAATATCATCCTGTAGCTCTGCATACAGAGCAACTCGTTTCAATGGCTGATACCCCTCGCATTCCTTCCTCTGCGGATCACGCTCCTCTCCCATCGTCAGAATTTAAGGTATACAAGGCTCCCACTTCTTCCAGTCGCTCTCCATGTGCGTCTACGGGCCCTTGATCGTATCTCGTCACTCACCATATAGGTTTGAAGTAGGAGAATTGCCAGATTCGTACTTTACTCCAACCACAGCTGATCTCGCGGCTGCGCAAGCCGTTCTCGTCGCTCGCACGCAAGCGTTGGTCAATGCTCCGTTGCAACTACGAGCAACCAGAGAAGCAGCTGAGAAAGCGAAGAGAGATAGATGGCCAAACGTTAGTTCTTGCGTTGTTTGTAGACGAAGCTGATGTCTATGCAGACCACCATCCGTGTCCGATTTAGTGATCGTACCCAACTGGAGAAGACGTTCCCCTCGACAGACAAGATCCGTTCCGTATACGCCTTTGTCCGAGCGTCGCTCCGTGATGACGTGAAGCCGATCAAATTTGTATTATGTGGGTCAACACGTTCGCTCTAGTGTTTCCTAACGCTGTCCTATAGATCAGTCCCCACCGAAACGTGACCTCAAAGTCTCAGATCCAAAAGTGAGGGATCTGTCCCTAGCTGAGCTACAGCTGGCACCCTCCTCTGTGCTCCTGCTCCGCTTCGAGGACGAGGCTCTCAACAGTTTGTCTTCTTGAACTCGGTCGGATCAGGATTTTATTGATGAAGTGAAACCAGAGAGCGATGTGCCAGCGCCGTTGTTGTCGACGATTGCGGCGCAAGCAATCGACCTACCAAAGCCACCCAACTTCGAGGAGCTCACAGTAGCAAAGTCAGAGACTTCTTCCAGGGCGCCAAGCACTGGACGGGAGCAGAAGAAGATACCCAAGTGGTTTAAGGCTGGTATGAGTAAGTGCGCGATTTTGTGGGCGTATTACAGTCATTCAAGCGATTCTAGAAAAATAGCGTGTATTTCATATCCTTTGGTCTCTGACACTGTATTACTCGAGGTGATTTATGTCGTGCATTTGAAAAGCTGTATTGTCTTCTAGTAGACTGGAAACTTTGGATCTACACATTCTGCCCACGCACGTAGCCCTCCAATGACATCCTTGACATCGAATGATGGGCCCTGCTCGCGAAGTGCCTCTGCTGCTATTTGTGAATCGTTCCCCAGTCGACACAACACTACGATCTTTGACGCGACATCGGGTGGTAGGTGTGCAGACGGATTCGCTAGCAACTGTGATAGCGGAATACCTATGAAATTTGTGAATAATGCAGCAAGGGTAATGGAAGGTGTTACTTTGCGAGCTCGGCAGATGACATATGTCAAATTCTGTCTTGGAACGAACATCAAGTAATGTGCATTGTTCCCGTGATAACAATCTTTGTAGTTCCTGGAAGTGGTTGGGATCGTTCTGTATTAGTTGGAGCTAAACATTCAACACTTACTCGGGCTGAAATGCGGTCCCCCGCTTTACCTGGCGATAAACCCCTCGCTTGCCAATCGGGGCGTGGTCCTCCACAGAATGCGACATAGTCGGTCTCGTGAATGGCGCCTAGTGTTTGCCCCTCCATCCCACAGGCAGCACACGTCGGTTTCTTGGCCCTGAGCTTGATCGTCCTGAACGGTGGCATCGACAGCGCGGAGAATAGCACGAGGGAGGCATTGCCATCTGTAGCCGACGACGCATTCCAGGAAAACACATCTCAAATGCATCGTACACACCGTGCAGACCAACTAGGATCTTGATAGTCTCCAATGCTTGCATGACGCCGATGATACCAGTCACAGCGCCCAGGATTCCCAACTCTTCGCAGCTCCCAGACATCTCTGGTGCAGGCGGTTTGGGAAATATACAACGATAACAAGGCCCGGAGTCGCCGAGGTTGTAAATGCAAAGCTGGCCTTCGTACTTTTGGGCGGCGCCACTGACGAGGGGTCGCCTGAGTCGAACAGCGGTGTCGGACAAGAGGTATCTGGTCGGAACATTATCGGTGCAGTCGAGAATGATGTCGTACGGTTGCAAGAGCGCTATCGCGTTGGACGAGGTGATTGCTTCGGTGATGGGTTCCACGCAGATCGTTGAATTGATTCTAGGAGATATCGCGTCTTGAATGAAAGGCAGAAACAAGCCATGGCTCACTTTTGGATGGCGGCTTCTGCAGACAGTACTTTGGGCATCCCGATCGTCTTTTCATTGTGGAGCACCTGTCTCTGAATATTGGAGAGTTCGACTGTATCATGGTCAATGATTCCTATTCGTCCTAGATCCGATTGAAAAATAAGACGACAGCACGACGAAGCGGGAATACTTGCCAACCCCGGCGGCGGCAAGGTACTGCAGTGCAGGACATCCTAAACCGCCTGCGCCAACCACAACGACTGATGCGCGTTGGAGCTTGATTTGACCTGAGGGAACCTGAATACGCCGAGGACGAAAGGAAGCAAACACAAACCTTGTAGGCCAAAGTTGTCCAGTATCATCTGTCGGCCATAGCGAGGGTAGTCATCGATGTGCGCCAACCTCGGCCAGCTCGTGTCGTCCATTATCCGAAATCTCGGCCAAGTCCGGTCACGCTCAGACAATGGCTCTCGATCCTAGTCGGACACTTCAACGCTAACTAACATGTCCACACCCGCGCCCGCTGTCGCCTCGCGCGACGACGCCCCAGATACTACGAACCCCGCACCGTCCGCGGCGGCAAATATGCCCAAGGACGGTCTGCCGATCATGCACCAAAGTTTGGCTCCTAGAACGATCGTCATTCAGATATTGAGCCAAATTTCTAGCCCGAATACCGCCCATCCTACCATGGCCCGACATCGGACGCATCGCCAAGTGGTCCGTCTCCTCTTATAAATTCGGATTTGGCGCCGAGTGCTTGAGGGACGGCGATCCCGACACCTTTTGGCAGTCAGTTGTACCGACCTCATCAGGCCATGCATCTGAACAGCCTTTGAACCAGTTCGGACGGCCCCCAGCCCCACTTTATCACGATAGAATTTCCGCGCAAAGTCGCGATTCAGGTCGTCCCCACCCTTCTTTCCGTTCCCGAGACCTGATCGGTGGCACAGAAAATCAGCATCTATCTCAGCTGGCCGCAAGACGATTCTTACACGCCGTCCACGTTGGCGATTCGCGCCGGAACGGGTCCGAGTGACCTCCAAGACGTCCGGATGGCGACGCTCGAGAAACCGGATGGCTGGATCACTTTTGATGTCTCGTCCGAACTCAGTGAAGACGGATCAACCTAGTGCGTTTTCCCATCGGCAAACTAATTATTGGCAAACTCGGATTGTTGCCTTCCAGCAGGCCAGTTCATGCATACATACTCCAAATCATCGTCGTGGCGAACCACATGAGTGGTAAAGACACCCACATCCGCGGGCTAAAAGTTCTTGGGCCTCTGGAGTGTGTTAACCCCCCACTAGTCGGCGAGCAATAGTACTGATTATCTGAGATAGGGAAAGCGTCACAGACGACGATCCGTTTCCCTTCACGTCTCCTGCATTCAAGATGTATGAAACACTTCGATAGATTATTCCTATTCCACATTATCCATATTCTACATTGTATATGTATTGGTGTCCATATCACTCGGCTTCACATGACCAGAGATCGGTGTAGAGAACAGTAATAAGTCAAGGACCTGCGCTACAATAGTTGATCGTGGCGCAGTCCACTATTTACTACGTTGATATGACGGAACATGTTGAAACCCTGCATACTGCCCCAGCACAGTCGAATTGGTCGTTCCCCGGATATGAGAATATGCCGTGTGGGCATGCCCGTTGTAGTATGGGTGGACACCCTGCGCAGGGACCGGCGATTCACCATTTAACGGATACGAACTGGAAGTGCGTGGATACGAGGAAGGGGGCCACTGATCGTGAACAAGAGTGGGTGAGTGCGTTACTGCCTGTGATTGAAGACAGAAATGAGACATGTTCATGAAGCGTTGGTGGAGGGTTCACCTGAACAGTAGATGGGTATGCTGTCCCGGCAGGGATTGCATGAGGTGTGACAGCATACCGTGAGTGCTGAGGCGGATGAACATCCTGGACCGAGTACGTCGGTCGGGAGGTCGAGAACCCCCCTTGCTGGGGTTGATAGTGTGCAAATGTGACAGCCGCTGAATGGGCTTGAGAAGGGTAAGATTGGGCCAAAGGAGAGGGGATAATAGCCGGGGCTTCGGGCTGATCGCACGGGTATCTTACATTTGATGGCGAATCTTGGTGGTAGCCATTGTTGGAATAGCTTTTGCGGTGGTCTGACGACGAAACGTAAAGTGTATGAGAATTGGAAACCTGTCCTCTGTTGCCGCTCACTCCGAACGAAAGGAAGCTAGCAGGGCTACTGGACGGCGCATTGGAACGTATCGGACGGCATTGTCGACAAATGAAATCCTCAGCATCCCAATTGCGCTTCGGATGTCCTGCCATCGTATCTTGCTTGTCATGGCAGACAATATGCTGCCACTTGCCACATGTACCACAACACAAGAGAGGCACACCGTCGTCCTGAGAAGCTGTAAGGTCGAAAATGAGTTGATTTCTGCTATTTAGAACTCACCTGATTAACGCCCTTTCTCCCACAGACCTCACAATCCAGTATCCAGTTCTCGACGGGACTACGGGACCCACTCCCTGTGCCATTGATCGGGACGGGGTTCAAAGTAATAAGTGTCTTACTGTGCCCAAGGGGCAGCGTGGAGCTTGTGTCTTTCTGGATGATGTCCATGGAGGTGCCAGGCCTGCGGAATGTGATCAGAATATCCAATATGAAACATAAACAGTAACCAGACTTTGATTCTGCCTCTTCACTCGACTGCTGCTCCTTAGACTCATGTTCCTTCCGACGTTGTTCTCGAGCATTTTCCCTCTTCAACCTTTCCGCCTGCTCTCTCTGCTGGCGAGCCTCTAGCCTTCGTGTTCGACTCGTTCTTTCGTCTTCTTCTATGCGTTTTCTCGTCGCCACGCGTTCTTCTTCCTTCTCGATCTCCTTCATTGCAATCCTCGAGGAACGCTTTCGATGCACAACAGCATCCTCCTTTCGCCGTTTTTTCTCGGTCTCCTTGGAGGAGATGAGGGGATATGTACTCGGACAAGAACAACACACACCCTAAGCTCAGCGGTAACCATAGGCACGATACTTTGTGACAGTACTTTGTAAAGGGCCTTCTCCGCATAATGGGTTGCTTTCTCAAACTGCTGTCCGATACTTTCCCATTCTTCAAGAGTCACACATATCTGTTCGTACAGGTCAGTCAACGCCCTGTTTAAAATATCGGGTATACTGGCCGTTTCCCACTCGACGAAATCGTCGGGAAGAAGTGGCGTAGCGGGTGAGTCAATCAGTTCTGCCTCGTCTGGCTGATCTTCAATTTCATTCTTCCCGTTTTCCTGATTTGTTTCATCCTCGTCAATCAGTGTTTCCTCGTGCGGATCTCGCTCAGCCCCTTCTGCGTCATTTTCTCCATCGCTGAGTTCAGTGAGTTCACTGATCGAGCTGTCCTCGCTTTCTATGCCTGACTTCCACTCTTTCTTGTTGAGCGACAAGAGTCCAAAGGGAGCGTCCTTGATATGTCTCTGATGAGTAGCACTCGTGGCCAGCCATTCGTCAGGAACCGCTTGCCACTCATCGTCTTGAACAGCCGCGCCTCGCAATCGTGCACTAACCCTTATACCAGTAAGTTTGCGCGTGGTGGTGGATGTACGAGATGCGGCCATTTGGCCCTTGAACTCGGCAATGTCTTTTGCCTGGGCATTCAGCTTTTGATTTGCTCGCGTTTTTGCAGCACGAGCGCCTCTAGGGCTTGTGGTAAGCTGGGATTTTGCCTTGTCACGAGTGGGACGTGCCGCAGGTGACTGCCCAATAGCCTCGACCCGCTGGCGTTTCGATGACGAAGATTGTCGCTGTTTCTTTGCAGATTTTCCACTTGGTTTCCGTTTCCGCTTAAGACTTGGTCTGGGTGGCTCTCGTTGGATCCAAAGCCGTTCATCTGCCCATAATGTTGGTTGGTGTTATCAACGGGATGCAATTCACACGTACCACCGATAAGCCAGTAGGCATTTCGCTTAGCGTCGTATCCGATGGGTTCAATCCGCTACGTTTCACGAACACAGTCTGTCAGAGAAAAGACGTTGATTTTATGCAGACATACCCATGCGGCTTGCTCGTCATCCGTTTTCATCTGCTGGCGAACTCTGTTTGGATTCTGAAACTGCCACTCCGCCAAGATATGCAGAGATTCGAGCTTGGCAAGCATCGAGAGGTCTAACCAGTCAATTTGCTTCTCTAATGCATCCAAAGCTTCCTCCTCTTCCTCAACCTTGGTACGGAAGTTGTGTCTTTCGTCTTCAATGGAGCCCTCGTCGTGGACTACGTCATCGGATTTGCCAGCAGGAGAAGCGATAGGCTGGTCGAGCTGAGAAGGTTCATTTTCGCGTTCTGCTTCACTGAGGGGCATCTCGGATGTGGCGCCAAGAGGTGCTGTGGATGCCCGAGAGGATTCGACGGTGAAATACTGGGAGCGAGCAGGGAGCCCGATGGGGCTGGCTTCTGGGTTCCTCCTCTGGTACTGACGTCGCAATACATTCTGCCAGCTATCAGTCCTGGACATGGTGATCAATGAGAAGGGAGATGGCACAGGTATAGGGAAACTCACGTTATCTTCCTATCCTGAGTGAGCGTTATGAGCAAGCGCTGCATAATGCGGGACAGAACCCGATTTGTCGAGTGGACAAGATCGTTTTCGACATCCTGTGGACAATGGAAGACGTGGTGAGGGTATGGAGTGTGTGAGATGAAAGGTGGACGTACGGTGAGAGTAACGTCAGCCATAGCGAGAAGAGGACTGAACGTGAAGAAGAATTGAGAAAAGGCGGCCCATTTCCAATGGCGGCGTAGTTGGTGAATGTTAGCGTCGTAAGGGGTCTCTGGTTGTGGGAGAACGGGGAGAGCTTGAGGAGCCGCAGGGGACGTGACGGTGCGGGCAGAGGTGCGGCGAGGCATGCACGCAGCCAAGTAAGCCGTTATAAAAAAGGTCGGAGATCTACCGGCGGGTTTCGACCAAGCGGAAGGCGCAATATCGGTGCAGTTGCGATAAGGCAAGATAATGAAACAAAACAAACAGCGTCTGGACACCGAAACTTGGCCAGGACCCGCCGAAATAAAATGAAAGCAGTCCCGTCACGAAGAGTAGCTGGACTTTCGGCTTCACTGTGACTACGGTTCGACTTGGAAAGTCGCTCAACCCGGCGTTTGCAAAAATTCACCACAAATCTATGCCAGTATTACGTCATAAAATAACCTTTCAAGGTATGATTTTGACACAAAAACTACGCCCCCTGCTTCTTCAGCCGTTTCCGCATCCTCGCCTTTGCGGCCTTGGACATACGACGGATCATGGGTGCTTGATGTCTAACTTGCCCTGAGTACGGCACACGATGTGAGTGTGCGAGTGCGACTTACGTTTCCCGTTTATCTGTAATGGGCTTGACAGACAGCGTGATCTTCATGTGTGGCCTGTACGACTGCTTCACCCTACCACAACTCGAATCAACGGCCTTAAAAATAAGACGTGTCACCCACTGTGAATGGCTGTCGAGTACAACGTGCAACGCGTCGCTTTCTTGTTGCTCAAATAGGAGCTGATTATATTGATGCAGACCGGAAACATCCCCTGTCGACACGTCCCGTGCTTTCAAATACTCACGCTTGACGATCTCGACGACGGTGACCAGACGAGCAATCGTGGAAGTCGAGACATCCGCCGGGGCCGAATAAAGAACAAGGGACTTGTCAGGTTGGCTCTGCACTTGTGTTGGATATCTCGAGCCTGGCGAACAAATAGCACGTACGTCGAAAAAATCTAGCGCTTTCTTGACCCAATCGCGAAGTTTTCCTTGTCTGGTTATGCGAATCGAGTCCGGCATACAGACCTCTTTACTGGACGTTGCCACGGGCTCGGAATCGCGTTCGACATCCATCGAGGCTACCTTCAATGTTATTGTCCGTGGCGTGAGAACTATTAATCTGCTACACTAATCGAGGCTACACTACCGAACCACGAGTGTTCTGCCACTGCGATCACGTCAGGACACAAGCAACACAATCTCGCCGGAAGGACCTACGTGACAGTCTTCCTTTCTACGCTTGCTACCTCTGTCTTGGCACGATTGAGGATCTTCTGAAACTCTGCTACGCGATGACGCATACGGGAGTGCATGTAGGCCTTGGAACATTTGATGTGGTAGTGTAGATAATCGCGGAACAGCTGAATGTGCGAAATCGTGTTATAGGATATTTCAGGCTTGACAAAGTGGCGGGGAAAGAGCACAAAGGTGACATATCCGATATCTTCAGAGTTGCGGAGACCAGGTACATCACGGATCTCCAGAGGCGGGTCACGGTTCGTATAAAGCACCTGAGGGGCGTTCTGGATACTGGGCTGACGTCGAGCGTCAACAAATTCCTAGTGAAGCTGACATTAAACCTCGCTCGAAATTCCGACACCACCAACTCACCTGAAGAAAGACTTTACCAAATATTCTGTCTGTTTCCTCTCTGAAAACAGTGGAGAAAATGACTGTCACTCGATCAGGCGATGCTCGAATGTATATGGCTTCTTCATCGCGATAGTGGATTTGCATGAGATCTCCCAAAGCATTTCCAGAGGCTTCGAGTTCCTTCTGCTGGCGAAAAGCCAGCTCGAATGGGGCTGCGAGGGCATTCCGTTTTAAGAGAGCAATGGATTTAATAAGCGCATCCCGACCCGCTGCGGCGCATTAGTCCAATTCACGGCCAAAGCTAGATACACGCACTTTCGTCCCCGGGAAGTTGCTCAAGGTCAATATTGAGGCTGATATGGTATTCCGGTTCCGTTTGTGCCTTGATCAAAGCGCTATATTCGCGTTGGAGCACGTCGAGCGCACCGTATGCTACGAGTTCGTCCCAACAGCGGATGTTCATTGAAAGTTGAACCACGGTCTTTTTCTCTGGCGTAGACAAGTGGAATCTGACACCATCGAAATCGACGAATAGAACATCCAGAGATGACGGCCTTGAAACTAATCAACAACAGGGATGATGTAAGATCATCGACCTACTTGATGGCCTTGTCTGCCAAAGTCGTTTGTATAATGACGTTGTGGGACTGCCTTGATATTAGCTTGTGGTGGATAACACAGCGATATCCTGCCTTACCTCGAGGAGGATCATGCCAGGATGACAAAGTATATGCGTGGGAAACATAGATATCTGGGTCTCTAAATTTCCCTCACCGCTTTCAGGTAGACGCCGACAACTAGATACACCACAAAGTATTAGCAAAAAGTTTCGAATTTGCAACCATGGGTATGCTTGCTCTATTCCTCCGATACGAGTATGCTGATTACGCCGAATAGCGCCCAAAAAAACCAAGGCACCTAAGATGTCCTTGAACGAGTTCCTGGGGGATCCGAGTGCGCATAAAATTTTGTACTCCTGCCTATTCTCTTGTTGATCTTGCCAATAGATCATGGCTCTTGGGCCGATGAAATGGACTCTCTTCCCACAGCCCGTAAGGATTTTTTGCGCGTACACTCTCATCTTGTTAACTTCTTCCAGCTTCGATTAAGACAGACGAAGACAGGGCCCCACGCCATGGCGATCGCTTCGGCAGGCGTGATGACTTTTCAGCTTCTCGACGTGCGTTTGTAAGGGATTCTGTTGTTAACTTACTGATTTCCACTTCTATTCAGCCGATCGTCCGTTCCCTTCCATGAGAGAAGAGGTACCATTACCATCTCAACCCCCTTACACTGCATTTATCGGAAATCTTGCCTTCGATATCACTGAAAACGAGTTGACTAACTTTTTCAGCCCTCATAACGTTCGTAGGTTACTTCATCTACCCATATAATTTTAACATGCACACAGACTAAATCTATCAAAATAATCAAAGACCGGGATGACAAACCCAAAGGTTTTGGTTACGTTGAATTTGCAGAATTGGATGCGTTGAAAGATGCGTTGTCGAGGTCGGGAACCGTAAGTACCTTTGGACTTTTGAACAAAAAGTATCTGATTCTGGTTTCTAGACTTTATCAGGTCGCACGATTCGAGTGAGCGTTGCCGAGCCTCGTGAGTCCTTACCGGGATTTCCTTAAGAAGTGAACTGAATTCTACCTTAGCCAAGGAAAGGTCTGGTTTTAGCGTTGCCTCTTCGGAGGAAGATTCCAAGTTTTCTGGGAACTGGCGCAGGGATGGCCCTCTTCCGTCCTTTACTGATTCGCACGAGTCTTCCCGACGTCGCTTTGAAGGGCATTTGGGAGAGCGTGCACCACCTCAATCAAGTGTTTCCGATGAAGCCAATGACTGGAGATCTTCACGGCCGTTATCCAAAGTGGCTGAGCCCGAGGCACCACCAGCTCGTCGGAGGGGCTCAGGTTTTTCTGTTACAGAAGGCCAGGGTGGCGCTGCGGATAGAGAGGAACACTGGACCATAGGGAGCAAATTCAAACCTTCCTCTCCTGAAGAATCTGCGCATGGCAAATTCAGTAGCACAAAGGGTAGATACGAGTCCGTTCATGCGCGGGATTCCCCAGATGAAGGGGATTGGCGTGCGCGGAGAGCGCCAAGTGGAACTTCCCGTGAGTATCTATGTCAATACCTGCGTTGCGCCTAATCCCCCGTGCCATAGCAAACAACTCTACCCCCCCAACTCCTCAAATCAGTCGTAAGAAACTTGAATTGCTTCCCCGTACTTCAACTGGTTCAACAAGTCCATCCCCGCTATCATCCCCGAAGTTAGCTTCCAATCCCCCGAGATCCAATCCGTTTGGCGCTGCAAAGTAGGTTGATACCCAAAAGTTGAGGACCGTTCTTAAACACATGTAGGCCGGTCGATATTTCATCCAAGGAACGTGAAATCTCTACGCGCCTAGAGCTCACCAAGGATCGAGCCCCCCAGCACTCAATGTCACGCACGAATTCTCGGCAACCTACGGAACGAACTCTTTCTCATTCGACTAAAACCTCGTCCTCTCCGCCTCCCACTGCCCCTACCTCCGGGTCTCCCACTGTTCATATCACCTCAACCGTGAGGCCATCATTCAGCTTCGCGAATGCGGCCAGTTCAAAAGTATCCGGTGTTGGAGGAACGGATGATCAAAAACACACCGAGGATACAAATCCTGCAGCGCACAGCGTTGGCGACCAAATGGTCGAAATGTCCTCTTAGGCACATCTACCGCGAGCTTCACAGTTCTGAAAGATGGCTGAGTTCTGATTTGGGGTATTACTGGCTCGAAGAACATAAGGGGACTCCATATTATAGACGACGATAAGCGCCTTCAACTATTGCGGCGGTGTAACTCTGGATCGACGAATTTCATACGTCCACGACCTAGAACGAGGGGGCGGGGACATTAAGTATATCGTACCAAAAATGCACTTGTAACTAGCAAACCTTTGAAGCGTACTCCCGGTGTTGAATTTGAATCTGAGTTTCCACATGATTGCTGGATGCGCTTCAGCTCCTTGTGCTTGGCTTTCGCCATTCGCTCCTTTTCTTCCCGCTCCAGACGTTCGTCATATTCTTCTTCTGTCTCTCGACGTAATCCCAAACCTTGAGATTCGGGTTGAGGTTCCAGTTTCGAAACCTTAGCTTTTGACCGTTTTCGGCGGCGCTCGCCGTCTGCGCTCCGCGATCGGGAGCGGCTACTTTGGCGTTTGTGGCCTTTGGCACTCTCTCCTGCACGAACTAAATGAAATATCTTTATGTTGAATGGAAAAATAAACACACGTTTCGTTTGTTCTACCACCGTTTTTTCCCTGAGCTCAAGCTCTCCACAACTGGAGATCACAATTGGAGTTTGCGGTCGATCCTTGGAGTCTACGGATACTTCTGCTACCTTCTTAACCACATCTTCGTAGCCTTTAATTACCTTTCCAAAGACGACGTGTTTACCTAACGAATTTGAGCAAATTGGAATAAACCCGGACGGAGATACCAACCATTCAAATGAGGGCATTCCCTCAGGGTAATAAAAAATTGCGATCCGTTGGTATCAGGACCCCTATTGGCCATGCACAGCAGTCTGGATTATCATGTTTGAACGTTCACGGAATTTTGTTAAGCGATACTTGAGACACACCCTTCCGAGTCGAGATCCCTAGAAAGATCTTCGTCCGGAAAATGACCTCCATAGATGGATTCTCCTCCAGTGCCATTGTGTTTCGTGAAGTCTGGTAATGATGAGAAATAAGCATACGTATTCACGAAAGACAGACCTCCCCCTTGAATCATAAAATTCTCGATAGACCGGTGGATTACGCTGTTCTTGTAATATAGCGGACGCTGTGAGACAACAGACAGCCCCCTTTCCCCGGTACATAGCGCTCTGAAACTACGGTCTCAACCTCAGTTTCATATATTTCTCAGAAGTCTGAAGACCATACTTTTCTGCAGTCTTTGGGACTGTATTGCTGAATAGTTCAAAGACGACTCTATGTAAAGTAAGGCGAGGTAACTTTATAAGCTGGTGACAAAAATATCGTACCTTCCAGCGGGTTCAGAACCGATCGAAAAATCAAAGAAGACGCGTGGACAATGCATACTGCTATCGAGGAACTATTTGAAAGTAGTTCAACTGAATCAATGCAGAATTGAAGCTGACTCGTTAGCTTATTATGTAATGTCTAGATTATCAAGAATCACGTGATGAACACGCTTTTGCCACACATAACACCTGCCACTTGCGGCGCCAGCGAGTGTTCCCTCGGTCTTTGGGATTCTTATGGATGTGTACTGAGTTAATGTAATGATAACGTCGTGAGCTTAGTTGCGGGTCTGTTTGGTCAGCTATCGCCGCATTTTGGGTTTGAGCACGTCTGAGTCATTTGGACGTGATATGCTTATTGGGTATCTACATCAGGCCCTGTGACATTCGTGCATGACACTGCTTACTGTCCTGCACCCTTCCCACACCCATCCAGCAAGTCCTCACTCATCCAAACCATCCGTGTCACCAGGCATGAGACGTTACAACGCTGTGGTTCTTGGTGGTGAGTGGTCGAATACTTTGTGCGTGTGAAAAGCTGACCCGTTTGACGCAGCTGGTGGGGTAGGGAAGTCGGCCCTGACAGTACGATTTGTGCAAGATGTCTTTCTCGAGAACTATGACCCGACAATAGAAGGTAACAGTGAATCTGTTAAATTTTCACTTCGCTAACCGTCATTTAGAAGCTTATACGCGCGTAATTGATGTCGATGGGGTCAAGGCTTCGGTAAGCTCGTGTGTATTCTACCCCAACCAGATGCGGCATTCGGTAGAGATATTGTTCTCATTCTTAATTTCCCAGCTGGAAGTGTTGGATACCGCAGGAGCTGAACAATTTACGGCCCTAAAAGAACTCTACATTAAGGTACAATTTCTCTCAGTGGAGGTGTCACAATGCTCATGCGTCGATTTCAATCTTCGATCAGTCCGGTCAGGGCTTTGTTTTGGTTTTTAGGTATCGCCTTCGTTCTCTGTTTTACCGCATCACTTATTGGTCCTCAAGCCTTACTCAAGAACGAAGCCTCCGTGAGGTGGATAATCTCCGCCAACAAATATATCGCGTAAAGGGCGGCGACACTGTAATTAGTCCTTCATTGCAGTATTTCGAGATACTGAATTCAATGATATGCAGACTGTTCCGATCGTTGTCGTTGGCACCAAGTTAGATTTAGTCGAGGAACGCGAGGTTTCTCGTGGCACGATCCAGACCTTGGTGGAACGTTGGAGTCTGCCTTTCTACGAAACCTCCGCCAAACGTAATTGGCATGTGTCCGATGTGTTCCAAGACCTTGTGAAGCAAATGCTTGTGCGGTATCCTGACGACCCTTCGGACAGGAAATCGAGCCGGTTACGCAAACCATGCACCATTATGTGAGCTCACTTTTCATCCCGTTTGTATATCATACAATCCTTCGAACTCTGCACTATCTTACTATGTCCGGAAGGGTGGTATAAATGTCACCTCCTGCATGATTCACGATTGTTATGCTAGACAGTACTCTTGGCAGTGAAGTAGCATAGCATTAAGGCCGGTTATGTAATCAATTTGTGTATCTTTGCTTGTTTTTCTTCAAGTGGGATGTGTCAGGCCACGACTTGTACCACGACTCTTGTTTTTGCACCCCACCTTGGTCATTGTCACCACTTGTCTCTAGAATATAGAATCGGTTAAAATGGTGCGTTGTAAAATTAGTTTTCGTGGTAATTGCATTCATTTTGAGACTTCAGAGTCACAGTAATGGCTATGGTAGTTATGGTGGCGGGTACGGTGGAGGGTATGGCTCTCATGGTGGTAATTGGGGGGGCTACGATGATAGGATGGGGAATCTTGGTGGTGGTTTACGCTCTATCGACTGGTCTTCACAGAAACTGGAACGTTTCGAGAAGAACTTTTACGTGGAGGATAAGCGGATTTCCACTCTTAGCGATCGGGAGGTCGAAGAGTTCAGGCGAAGCAAAGACATCAAGGTAAAGTGCACGTCAAGATTTTGTGGAGAGTTTTACTGACCATTTTGCAGGTTCAAGGCCGTGGCGTCCCGAGACCGGTGCGCGCCTTTGATGAAGCCGGCTTCCCAGAGTACATTATGGCTTCTATTCGTGCTCAAGGCTTCACCAGTCCAACGCCAATTCAGTGTCAGGCATGGCCGATGGCGCTGAGTGGCAGAGATGTCGTTGCAATTGCGCAAACTGGAAGTGGCAAGACGATCTCGTTTGCTCTTCCAGCTATGCTTCACATCAATGCGTGAGTATGAGAAATTCCGTTGTTGGCATCCGCTTATTCTTGTAGTCAACCTTTGTTGGCCCCGGGCGATGGGCCCATCGCGCTTGTGCTGGCTCCTACTCGCGAGCTTGCTGTGCAAATTCAGCAAGAATGTACAAAGTTTGGGTGAGCACGTCAAAGTGGCCGTCTTTGATTTATGTTTGACAATTATTCTAGTGCGAGTTCACGTATTCGCAACACTGCTATTTACGGAGGGGCCCCGAAGGGACCTCAGATCCGTGATTTGCAACGCGGGGTCGAAATTGTGATTGCGACTCCTGGCCGTCTTATCGACATGCTCGAAACACAGAAGACGAATCTTCGGCGTATCACCTACCTAGTGATGGACGAGGCGGATCGTATGCTTGACATGGGTTTCGAACCCCAGATCAGGAAAATCGTTTCCCAGATTCGTCCAGATCGTCAAACCTTGATGTTCAGCGCGACATGGCCCAAAGATGTCCAAAAATTGGCAAACGTAAGTTCATTTTACGAGCGATGTTGCGCTTTGGCAATTAAACGACTTCGCAGGACTTCTTGAAGGATATGATTCAAGTTAACATCGGTTCTATGGAGCTGACGGCTAATCACAATATTCAGCAGATCGTTGAGGTCTGCAGCGATTTCGAGAAACGTGGTAAACTGATCAAGCACTTGGATCAAATCAGCTCAGAAAATGCGAAAGTCCTGATCTTCGTGGGGACCAAAAGGGTTGCCGACGATATCACCAAGTACTTAAGGCAGGATGGTTGGCCTGCCCTGGCGATACATGGAGACAAGGAGCAGTGAGTCGTGCCCGCCGTCTGCGCTAGGAGCAAACCGACTTATCTTATCAAGGCGTGAACGTGATTGGGTTCTTGGGGAATTCAAAGCGGGCCGTTCGCCGATTTTGATCGCCACGGACGTTGCTTCGCGTGGTCTAGGTACGTTTCTTTTCTTTTACCCAAGCGCTCTGACCGGCACATGTGCGTGCGAACGCGAGCAACATGCAAGGTTTGGACCGACTTGTCCACAGAAGCGCTTGTATTCTTTTTGTTGTGTATTTATTGATGTTGTATGTGCTTCATGCCCATTCGATTGGTCTTTGTCGTCTCCTTGCTCGTTTCCTCTGTCGGTGATTTAATCCTGTGGTCGGTTTCAAGACGTGAAGGATGTTGGCTACGTTATCGTGGGTTTTTTGCAGCACGTTTGGCGTGTCTAATTTTCTTTTGCAGAACTATGATTTTCCAAACAATTGCGAAGATTACATTCACCGCATTGGCCGTACGGGGGTAGGCTTGATCTTGCGGTTTACCTTGCATTTTCAGGCTAATGTATTAATAGCGTGCTGGCATGAAGGGTACATCCTACACATATTTCACCACCGACAATTCAAAGTCTGCTCGGGAGCTCATTGGTATATTGCGAGAAGCTAAGGCCCATGTACCTCCTCAGTTGGAGGAGATGGCAATGTATAGTGGAGGTGGTGGTCGAAGTATGTAGTGTTTCACTGCACCCATTTTTTATATTCAATTTTCTTGTACAGGCCGCTATGGTGGAGGCCGTGGACGAGGTGGCGGTGGCGGTCCACGACACGGAGGTGGAGGACATGATAACTATGCAAATGGTAATGGAAGGGACCGGTGGTGAGATGGTAGGGATTCTTTCTGCTTGCACTTAATAGCATAGATTGTTACTGCAGTGGTGTATACCATTTGTAGATGTGTTCTTGTTTAATTCCTTGCTTGCAAGGTTTCTTCTCTAGTTGTATTTATGTGTTGTTTTCAATATGTTATCTTGTTTGCAAGATCATTTAGAGGAAGAGGGGAGGATGACACTGAAACCTCTCTAAATGAAAAATTACATTGTATGTAAATTAAGTTGGGGTGAGTTTGTCTTCATAAAAATATCTAAGTAGAGTTGAAATGGTTGGAATGATTTTTCTTATAGGCTTACAAGTTTAAGTATAACTTTTTGATTACTTTTGCCATATTTGAACAACTTACATACCAGGGTTTAAGACATTTTAAGACATCAAAAATATGATTGGAAAGGTGTTCAGATTATCCAAAATTATAACAACTTATTTCAACAGTACAAAAAAGATTATATTTGTAGACTAACCTAAATATGCTAGCTAATTAGATATTTGTTGTCAACTTCTACAACACCACAAAAGGAAATACATAATAAAAACTTTCATAAGCTAGATAATGTCTTAGCTAAACACAAATTATGTATGACATAATCTACCTGGATAAAATAATATATTTTCAGAGCTAAATAATACTATACAATTGGATTAGCTTATCTGCTCTGCAAAAATAAAGATTTTGAGCTCCATCTAAGGTTCACCAAAAATTATATGTTTTCAAATGCTCAAAAGTGGTTGAGTGATGTATAAGGTGATGGTCAGGTGATTAGTGGGCAATTAACAGGCAATGAATGTGCTATTGAGTATCCAGAGAAGTGTCCAGACATGTGGACAAGTAGTATAGTGAAGTCATACATATATATATACCTATTTATCTTCATACCTGAGTACTGACACTATCAGTTCATCTGCATGCACAGAGAATGCCTGAAATAGCTGTTCAATCTCTTTGTTAGGCATTGGATGAGAGTATAACACTGACAGCAACATTTCTTTGGCTTTTGGAAATGCCTGCATCCAGAGTGCATACTGTGTCTATATGACAATCAGCATCTAATAAAACAAAGTGACAAGTAGTATACCAAAGCATTGAGATTCGCATGTGTTAAAATATAACTCCAGAACTCCAGAGCTTTCTCACCCTTCCTCATTATTTTCATTTGGACTTATTGTGATCTTTTTGGACTAGTTATACCTCATGTATGCAGTGTTGTGACGTTCCTACTCCCTCTGGACTTGTGTTACTGCGTCTTTGATGTTTCCATGTATAGAATGCCTATCCTTATCTATTCTGCTCTGGAGTTCTCCAGAGTTATGCATGTGCATGTGTCTTTGACCTACTTAACCCTTCGGAGTTTCCTTCTCTCACCTCAGTTGTGTTCTCACTCTTAGTGGCACAGTCTGAGTTTGGGCCATTTCTGCCCCTATTTACACTGAGTAACAAAACTGTTGTAATGTTTGGCAATTTTGTAATGTTTGTGGTGTAGTATGTTATTGTGTGGGAATTTCGCTTAGTAGTAGAGAAGCGAAATGAAGCAGACACTCTTGGCTATCTATAGTATCTTAGATCATGTGATTTGGTTCAGGGGTGGCAGAGATATGACTATTTTAATTCACTTATGTCAATGTAACAGTTTTGTTCCTAGTATTAGAGTATTGGTATCTAATATGAAATGTATTCTCCTTTGGTCTTGATGACCTCCTGGATCCTCCTAGGCACACTCTTAATCAATTTCTAACACTCTACCACCTCAAGTTTCTCCCACCCCACTTGCACTCTCTCACAAAGTTCAGTTATCCTCTTTGATGACTTTGGATACTCTGTCAGTCTTTTTTTTTTAGCAAAACACAGACATACTCAATAGAGTTGATGTCTAGAGATTGAGTAGGCCATATCATAACTTGAAATCCATGGTCAATAAACCATTGCTTGGCCACTTTACTAGTGTGCTTATGTCATTGTCCTACTAAAAGATAATATTATCTGGAGTTTTGTCAAAATACTCTATAGTTTGTTGCAGCTCCTTCTCTATGATCTGCACATAAAGGTTAACATCCATCTTAGCATCTATCTTGCAAGTCATCCCAACCCTCTCCTAAACCATACAGTCTGATATCATCAAACTTTCCTCTTAAAACTTAACTATCCTTTATACAAGCCTGTCACTTAGCCCCTTTCCTGTCTTTTTTCAAGTCCATCTGAGCTAAGGTGATTAATCTTGGTTTCATCTGACCACATGACCTACTTCCAGTCCTCCACAATCCAATGCTAGTGGCTCAAAACAAAGTCTATCCTTTGTTTCATATATTATACTGTAGCTTTAGTCTAGGGCATTTCTTCTTCACTACAGTCTTAATTCCTGCTTCTCTAAGGTGATAATAGATAGTCTAGAATGAGATGGACTGGTTCTTGACATTCTAAAGGGTCTTGGTAACCTGGACAGCATTTTTAGTCTTTCTAGTTCTAATAAGCCAAATGACATGATGATGTGTGTTAATGGGAGTAACAATAGAGGAACAACCATCAGAAGATTGGGAAGAAGTTTAGAGTGTATTCTGCTAACTATGGAGTTGTTAATACCAGTTGCAAGAGATATCTAGCAAGTAGGTTGACCAAAATCCAAAAAATAGATAATGTGATTGATTTAGTCGATAGAGAGAGATTTCATAAGCAAAGTAGTGAGAAAGTGTGGTTTTATGATTTGTTTGCAATATATTAAATATTATATACATCACATGACTTGTTGGTTATGTGAAAACAGCTTGTAAGACATTGATTTGGATGTTTATCAGATCAGCAACAAAACTGTTGCAATGACATGAGTGAATTAAAATAGTCATATCTCTGCCACCCCTGAACCAAATCACATGATCTAAAATGCTATGGATAGCCAAGAGTGTCTGTTTCATTTCGCTTCTCTACTGCTAAGCGAAATTCCCACACAATAACATACTACACCACAAACATTACAAAATTGCCAAACATTGCAACAGTTTTGTTGCTCAGTGTAGATTCTGACAGCATGTTGATTTGTGTAGTCTACCATTACTGTCCCTTTCTGTATGGGTGCAACCGGAAGAGGGTGTGTGACAGGTTGCCACAGTTGTTGGCAGAGCAACCACCCTGTAACTTAGTGTAACATCCCAGAAATGAGCAACTGGCCCACTTGTATCAGACTAAAGCTTTGTACTGGGATATGCACGCCACAAGGCCATGGCCTGTGGATGGTAGCACACATGGTAGTTGTGAAAGTACTTTGTCGTCTCTGGCTACAATGACCAAGCCAATACTACGTAGTCCATGATGTGGGCCATCTTCAGAGCTCAGAACACACATTCACTACCTTGAACAACTACTCATGAACCTTCCAGACACGCTTCTCTTGAATCCTGAGGAGTCAACCTACTATTTCGGGATGGACACAGAATCAGTAGAAGAGGAGGTTTGCTTTACTTTCAATAGGAACCTTGAGGTTTGTTTTGAGACCCATAAGCTACAGAATGGGGCACCAATTAAATTCCGTGAATGAGGGAAACAATACAAAGCCCTAATCTAGATGTTCAAAATTGCGGTCAAAGGGTTAAAAACTATCATATGCTATTCCAATTCTGGAACTCCACACCAACTCCTCATCTCCTCTGGAGTGATATCTACTGTTCGCACACATGTGACATCTGGACCCACATGACCTTTCCCTATTTAGTTATCTTTGTTCTCTGATTGGCTGTGCCTGATTACTTTACTTAGTCATTATTCTTAGATGTACAGTCCAGCATGTCTCACTCCCAGTGCATAGCTCCGGCTTTCTCCCTTTCCATCTTACTCATTCAGAACGTTCTACAGCCACTCTGTTAGTAATGCAATACAACTCCGGTAGTATAAATATCATAGTTACTTCACTGTCACTCATTAGTCTGAATATTGACTTGGATAACTCCTGTCTCCACTCCACTCCACTCCACTCCTACTCTTACTCCGCTCTGAAGAGTCAGATCTACACAAGGCATGACATATAAGTCCTGCACCAAGACTCACCACTCTACTCTGACCCTTTGTTCCCTTGAACTGTCACTCCGGAAGACAGGAGTGACCGATCTTAACAGTTAAAAACTGATGATGAATGGAACTTCTTGTGTACTGTCTGGCTAGAGTGTCTGATAGATACAGTGAAGCTACAAGGAGTAAGAATTGCAGGTCCTGTGAAAATCAAGTGAGTGAGAACAGAAAGAGATGAATGATGCTTATCCAAGTTCATTAGATGTAAGGACTCAGAAGTATCAGTGTCCAGTGACAAGTGCATCAGTCAATCTAGAAAATGAGTGAACACTAGAGCGCCAGATGATTCCCATGGGCTGTATCACACTCAGGGACCAGGGGGTGCCAGTGCTATGCCAAGCCAGTAGCTGACATTTCACAATCTCAATTGGAAGCCATTGGTCAATGAGGAGGAAAAGAGAGATCAGTGGAAAAGGTTGAGGGAGTTTGATAGAGATGACTGGGAAGAAAGGAGGCACCAGAAAGTGGAAGTGAAATTGGAACAAAAACAAAGGCAACGCAATAATGTGGCAGAACGCCAGCACTGTTGCCGTGAATACAAGCATGTCAAGGCCACTATGGCACAACAATCAATCAATGATGTGAGTCATGAACATACACTATGATATTTTTGAAATGTAGTATTGATAAACTGGTGCCCAGACCTTGAGAGACATACACAGGGAAACTGATGCTGCTCCACTGGATGTTGCAGCAATTTCATGATCCAACTCAAACTGGAAGGAAAAGCGAAATAGTACATGTGGAGGTACAAGAGAAGGATGACACAAAAATACCAACTGGTATCACCCATTGCTCTGGATTCATATCGACACTGCTGCAAAGAAGTACAATTGGTCTCCACAAGCAATTACAAAAGCACTTGCATGCAATCACCCAGATCTGTTCTCACGCCTAAACAGGGGAACTGTGCAAAGATGGATTGATACTGGGTCAAAGCATGGTTGGTCAAATGCCACACTTGAGAATGTACAATGTCGACACACTCTGGCTGGTACTGGACAATCTGGAGTCCTAGTAAAATATCCAGATGCCTGGGACGAGATTGCAAACAAACTGAGGAGCCTGCACAAGTCAGGACTTGCTGTCAATGTGGTCATTGCCTGATCAATTATGATTGTAGTTATCTAGAAGCATGTCTCTGATCTCTTGACTTCCTTCAAGTGTTTAGAGGACAGTGGTGTACTCCATATCATATAGCTATATTAGTGACAACTATTCATTTGTATATTTATATAGCGGTTTGTACACTTATTCTTGGAGAGTGTACTTGACTAGTCACCACACAAAGGCACTCATACAGCTACAAAGCTTCCTGTCAATGCTGAAGAAAAGTGCGAGAAATGTTTTTTCCAGATGGTGTATATTGTAAAATGGTATGATGTCCCTCCAAAGGTATACATACATTGTGTCAATCATACTAGTTCAGTTGCATGACTCATTTGTTTCTTAGTTCATTGTTGGCTTTGATCAAATTGGAAATTTTATCCTCTCAAGTAGTGGAATGACATTTGCAGAACGTGGTGCACAACAAGTTGACATTGTGGCCAAGGATGAGAAACGGGCATACACTTTACTTGTAGCAAGTACTCCTGATGGTACCTTCCTTCCTTTCTAGCAAGTTTAGACTGGAGCATCCAAATGCTCACTACCTTCTGGTAATGCCCAGGGTATGAAAGAGGCACAAAAACATGGATTTGACTTTGTCTTTATGAAAAGCGAGAAGAAGTCAAGTCATTTCAGTACTCTTAAGATGATGAAGGAGGTGAGGACCTTCAAGTTCATCATCTGCAGGCTGAGTTTACTAAGTTAAATGTGGATAGTGGGTTGAGAAGATTTTTGAGCCCTATCAATGCCACATCATTGAAACAGACCCAATGCTTGATGATGGCTAGGTTTGCATAATATATCTTAATTGCTATCCTATGCATGCCAGCCAGGAATTTTGTACATACATTCTCAATGATTTTCCTCATGTGATCCTCTGCTTTGTCCTGGCTAGCTGTGAGTTTCCAACCCACATAGATTTCTTCTTGTTTGATGGATTCAATAGATACTGGCATCTTTCAGCCTGCTGATGTTGGCTTGAACTGGGTCATTAAGCACTGTTTAAAACAACATCAAATGGATTTTCTTATTGAATCTCACCAACAACAGATTGATGGTGGTCTTACACCTGAGCAGGTTAAATTTTCAATGTTACTGCCAGTTCTCTGAGACGCTTCTGTTGATGGTATTGTTAACATTTTTGATTTCATGGCTGGTCCTTTTGGTTGAGAACTTGTTCAGAAAGTGAGTACTTTAACTGGCTAATCCACTAGACTACCCTAAGTCTAACATTGGTATCTACTCAGTCTTGGGAAAGATGTGTGGTGAAGGAGTAGAATCTATCAGCAGAATGTCTAACAAGCAGGAAGGCTCAACTAGCACTTAATGACTATCTGTGCAGCCACCTAGGTCTCCACTCAGAGATCAAGAATTACACTGGAGTCGTTTTGGAACTTGAGGAGATCTATTCATAAAATCAGATTGATATGGAAGTAGGTGACAACAATGTGGATGTTTGCTCTAGCACAGTTATTCAAGATGCACTTGGTATGGATGCTACTCATGTCCCAGAAGTGGATATTAGCTCCCATTGTGTTGACATAACTGAAAAGAGTGTTGATGCTGGGCTAGTGGCTGGAGGAGATGACAAGGACATTTGGGCTTTTATAAATTGGAGCAGTAGGTACGCAACACTAGTACTTGTGACAGCTTCTGTGTAAGCAACTGGCTCCCTGTGACATGTGACCAGAGAGTGAATGAGTAATGCAACCAAGGCCCTGTGATGTGTGACCATTGCACCCATACAGAAAGAGACAGTAAATGTAGGCTTTTTGCATTGCACACACACAGATTATTGGGTATTGCATATGCTACTACATCCACTTTACTAGGCATGACAATATATAAGTTGTTGATGAGAAGGTTTTCCATACAGGACAGTAAGAGAGTGAGAAGATTTTCCTCACTCTTAAGTTAGTAGAGGTGAACTGTGAAGCACCCAAGTAGAGTGACAAGGCCAGTGAGACATACTATTGAGTGGATGACTGTTGTAGAGGCATCCAACTTGACTAAAAAGGGAATAGATGTATGGTGATGCTGACATCTCATAATAACGGGCAAAGTATCTGCATTGCTAGAAGGGACAACCCACAACTTTGTTACTTTGTGTCTGCAAAGAAAATCAACCAGGGTAGGAACAGGAAATGACTTTTCTTCAACCTCTAGCTCAGATAGATGTAGGAAGGTTGATGACTGAAACAGACAAACTGTATCTAGAGGGCTAAGGCCACTATTTGTTAAGGTGAGAGATTGCAGAGGGGCATTATGCAAAGTTGTGAGTGTGAAAGTAGAGTGTTGATATGAAATTCTTGCAGCAAACTTGAGCAATGCTTACTTTAGCCATTGATAGTGATATCTTGGAGAGAATGCAGCAAGAACTCAAAGCCATGGCAATAGAGAACAAGGCACCCTGAAGAACTGATAGCCTCTAGCAGAGAGGCAAGCCTAGTTGAACTGCTATTAGGACCATTAAAGAAGCACAGATGAATGTCTGAAATTCTCCTAATGCCTGTCAACAAATAGAAGAAGATCGTCAAGGCTCTGAGCTGGCAATTATTCATATCATGGGAAGAGGAAAACCATAAGAGTCAGGGGACAGTGAATGAGGCAGAGCATCTCCAGAGCATAGATTGAGTCATCCAACTTCATTTACACAAGGAAAGTTAATAGCAGTTAAATAATAGAAACTTACAACTTCACTGAAACACCAGCAAACCCAAGACAACATGAGCACAGTCTCTACATCAAGCTCATCCACTATCATATAAAGGAGTTCATTTGGCAAATAGAAGAAAATTGACCTATTGGACTGTGAGAGGCACATGTAAATTTTGTGTCAAGGCTAGGAAAGGAAGACATTTACAGTGCAAACATCCTGGCTGGAATTATACATGGGAGTAGGATCAAACAAAGTCTCTGTTCTGTGGAGAGGTTTTCTGAATATCAATGGAGATGCTGGGATGTTTAGTAGCATTGGGGTATTGTTGTTATTAAGACATTTCTGGAGGGAGGAAGCAGCAAGAGTTAGGGGGATCAAGTTGAGAGACTGCTTCTCAGCAGGTAGAGCCAGGGTATCATCGCCACTGTCAATGCGTAGTTTCTGAAAAGGGATGGCTAGAGCTAAGGAAAGCGAAGTAGCAGTCCACTTCTTGATACTGTAGGTGGGGCTAGAGTATTGTTGTCACTACCAGTATGACATTTCAAGGAGGAGGGGGTGGCTGGAGTCAGAAGGATTAGGTCGAGAGCTTACTTCTTGGTGGATAGGGCTGGGATATCATTGTCACAGCCAGCACAATGTTTCTGGGAGAGAATGGCTGGAGTCAAGGGAATAGAGTCAAGAACTTGCTTCTTGGTGGGTGGGGCTGGGATATTGTCATCACTATCAGTGCAACGTTTCTGGAAGGGGGTGGCCAGAGTCAGAAGGATTGAGTTGAAGGCTTGCTTCTTGGCTGGGGTATTGTCATCATAGCCAGCACAATGTTTCTAGGAGGGGATGTGAAACGACTTCAACTAGCAAAGTGTTATGCTGCGATAAAGACAATCTCAAGGTGTCATTGGCTTATGCAAGTGGGTGGACCAAACCCTAAACCAAGAGAGAGGAGTTCAAGTGCTGAAAGATGATCCCAAGGCCAACCCTCAAGGGTGCCTCTTAGGAGGGAACTTTTAAAGTTGAAGGAAATCTCCCAAAGATATTGTAAGGAAGAATCTAAGTGAACTTGACTGGGAAAAACCCAGTCAAACCCTTGGGGTTTATATACTAGTTCTACTGTATGTACATGTTGTGACTGGATCTACTGATGAGTCACTAAATATGGTACAACTCTATACCCCATAGATAAGTATCATAGCAATGCATAGCACTAATAATAGATATGTGAGGTATACATGAGGTTACCTCATGTAAGGCTGTGGTATAGCTGAGATAGCAGTACGATAAGTATGAGTCATGAGAAGTCATGCCCAGATAAGGTATCAGTGAGTCATGATGGTAGTTATGACTAATAGATAAGAGAGATAATGTTAAGTTTGGTTCTCCGATGCTCCAGAGGAACTCTGAGGGGTCAGGAGTTGAGGAGTTGTTGGGGTTGGTGGGCCTTGGCACAGGACTTGTGTGTCGCGCCCTTGCATAGGTTCGGGCCTTTAGAAGTTCAGAGTTAAGGAGTTAAGGAGTTCGAGGAGTTTAAGGAGTTATGGAGTTCTTAGGTGGAGTATCAGAGGACTAATTCGATATTCTGACTAAAGTACATTGGAGTGTAACTACAAGTTTATATAGTGTGGAGATGCACCAGAATTACTACAGATTGATAATATGGAATGTTATATGACAAAGATGGGAAAACAGAAGACTGATTACCAGAGCTGTGCACCGGGTATACAGATAGCTGGAGTGGTGCAGAGTCTGGTTACATAATCTAATCTAATCTAAATGAGGTAATGTCACGTGCTCCGAAAGTCAAGTGATGCAAATCTAAGGAGATCACACTGGAGTTGGTCTGGAGTAGACTGGAGTTGACTGGAGTTGGAACAGCATATGACAGATAACAACTACAGTTGTGTGAGACTCTGATGAGACATTGTTGAGATAGAAGGCATGTCACAGGTGAGGTGTGAAACACAATACAGTAGATAAGACACTGCTGAGTGTTACAATTTCTTTCCTCGCTCTCTTTGTTGTATCTACAACATATTCTATCTCTTATCTTTTGTCACACCTTGATCTTATCTTTAGGCCAATCTCTTCACATCATCTAGTCATCTTCCTCTTATCATCGGCCTAATGTTTATCCTTACCAGTCTGTACTCTTCTCTTGTGGATTCCCTTTTGAGTACATCCTATTCTCTTTTGTCCTATGTTTGATTCTTTATATGGAATCCTTTATTCTTTCTATGACTTGTTTCCTATTTCATATGGACAGCCTTCTCTGCAGTTGTTTCTCTCACAACGGCTTAGTATCCCCATGTTCCATAATGTTCTATAGTGTTCCATCAGTCCGATTCCACACTATATACATATACCTGGCTGTCATGTACTCTAGTTCCTTACTCTTGTTCTTCTGTATTCTTTGCAATGTACCTTGTTTCACTTGAGTCGCTTCTCACTTGAGACATCGTCATCAAGCATCTCTTCGTTGTTGTCGAGTTCTCTCTCGTTGACTCCTTGAACCTCTACGTCATTGTCAAGTAACCCTCATCAACTCCTTAAGTACGTCTTCAAGTCTCTCCTTGTTGACCTCTTCGCATTCTAGTGTCATTTACGAGCTACTCCTCGTAAACTCCTTGTCACTCTAGTCACCTTCTTCGGGACGTTGTCATACCTCTTTGTGAGTGTCCTCCCCAATCAAGGTTTGTGTCATCTGCTCCACCCAAGTGGTACAACTTGCATAACACCGAGATAGGAGGTGTGTCATAGATAGAATGAAATGTGTTTTATAGGAAGTGGAAGTGACTCTGATGTGAGATGGGAGAGTGAGTCATTCTATGAGTCATAGATAATGGAAGACACAGCCAAGGTAAGGTGTGTGCCATAGATATGAGGAATGGTGACTCGTCAAGAGTACCATGAGTCATAGATTGTGGATCAGGTATGTGAGCCTGCACTTATAGCACTGCTGGGCTAGAGCTCATATCAAATCAGCACTTACTGCATAGCATGGCTGTTAGTCTTGATAAGATCCAGATAAGATAAGATGGAAGATAAGATAATGAGAGAAAGAGGAAATGTGGAGGGGAAATATGTATATAGATCCGTAATAGGATGGTTGGAGTCAAGAGGACAGAGTTGAGAGCTTGTTTCTTGATGGATAGGGCTAGGATATTGTCATTGCTACTAGTGCAATGTTTCTAGGAGGGAGTGGCTGGAGAAGTCAGAAGGATTAGGTTAAGGGCTTGCTTCTTGATGGGTGGGACTAAGATATTGTTGTCACTACCAGCATGACATTTCAAGGAGGAGGGAGTGGCTGGAGTCAGAAGGATTGGGTCAAGGGCTTGCTTCTTAGTGGGTTGGGGCTGGGGTATCATCATCATAGCTAGTGTGATGTTTCTGGGAGGGGATGGCTAGAGTGAGAGGGTTGAGGGCTTGCCTCTTGACAGGTAGGGATAGGATCTCATTGTCACTGCTAGCACAATGTTTCAAAAAGGTTGGATATGAGGGTAATGAGCTAACCACCACCTCTGGGGTGACTACCTGATTTATCAAGATGAGTAACATCAACTATGATGGATGAGTGATTACAGTAAATGATAGCAAGGCAATTTTGTACCAACCTGATAAAATTTGTAGAGTATGGAACAGATCCTGCTAAGTATATTGCCCTTGGTGACAAGGTGATGGGAAGAGGGAGGAAAGTGGGATAAGCTGGGACAGCGTCTTGCTATTGAATTTTGGGGTGTTTGGAGTGCCACAAAGAGGCATATAGAACTGTTTTTGGGCCATTGGTGCTGAGATTTGGACTGGAGGGATCAGAAGCAACTGTGAAGGTTAAGTGGATAAATAAACAGGAAGCACGACTAGATTGAACAGATAAGAATCCAGATTGAAAGTTGGTAAGGGAAGTGGACTGTGAGAGGATATAAGAGGTAGATACGAGGTTTTGACAAAGGGAAGAGGGGAGATAAGGGAAGTATCCAGATATTCAATAGGTTCAAGTATGTAGGAATTAGTTGGAAGGTGAAGGAGAACAGCTAGGAGGCTCAGATAGTATGAATGAAGATTCAAGAGGAGTCAAAGGAGAAAGCAGAACACTATCAATGTCAACAGAATGTGGAATTGGTGTGGAAGGACGAGTAGTAGAGGTTATGAATCTACCCAGAATGGACGGTATTCTGGATGGTGTAAAGGGATGACTGATGTGGAAGTGATGAGCTTTGAGCTCAATACACTGAGGTGTGGGTCAGAGCGACCTTCTTACAGACCAAGGTGAACCCCTCGCAGTGGGCTCCAGTTGTAAAGTAGATGTTAAGTGAGGGGTGCGAGAGAGACTCGTCTCAAGGAGTTTGTAGATATGTATGTTCTGCAATGTGAAGGGGTAGCTCGACAACACTTAACATAAGGAGAGATCAATTTGATGTAAAAACTGGACTGAGAATGAATAGAGATGATGAATCTGGTCTAATGAAACTGAATAGACAAAGACATAAAGAGAAGATGACGATGAGATGGAAGACAGATTCTTCCAACAGAACTGCATGTGAGAGAGAGAGAGAGAGATAGATAGATTTGCAATCACAAGGTACAAGGCTTTATAGTCCAGGTATTTCCCAGGACTGTCAAAGTATGTCAAAGTAGGATGATCTGAAACAGGAACACCTTTCTGCATCATCAATAACTAAGATGATCAAACTGAATCAAAACAGGGGAAGATAAGTATGACAGAGAGATGAAACATAAGAAAACAAGAAATAAATCATGAATAAAATGTCTAATCCAGATACTTCATTGAACTGAGTGGACTCTCTAGATACTAAATGATAATGTCATCTGG